>PVKA01011665.1:0-17744 GCA_004027165.1 Ctenomys sociabilis | reverse complement strand
AAAAAAAAAAAATTAGAATAGTAAAAAGTCATCTGTGAACAATCATATAAATGTAAAATAATAGTTTTTTGTCTGGGGAGAGAGTCAGTAGTGTGGAAAAGGTGTGATAGAGTTAGAGGAGAAAACAATATTGGACACCCAGCATGAAGCTGGTTGACACCACTCTGGCTGCCTGAGATCATGCAGGTCCCTACTGTTCCTGATACTTCTACACCTTCCTCTCATCTGGTTACTAAGACAATCTCATAGTAGGTCTAATGATCCTGTGCGTTAAAATAGGCCAGGTTATCTGGTAAATACAGATTCTCACTTCTTACCCCAGAACAATGGAATATCTGAAAGCAGATTCTAGGAGTCTGCTTCTCAAATGACTGTGTCCTGTACTTTGAGAACTACTACTACAAAGCTTTTCACTCTGATTTTTAGGAGGGATCTTCCGATTTAGCTACCATCAAGCTAGACACAGTGCATGACTGTAATCCTAGCAGTGCCCTATAATCTCAACACTTGGGAGGCTGAGGCAAGAGAATCTTTGTGAGTTTATTCTAGCCTGGGCTATATGGAGAGTTCAAGGCCAGTCTGAGCTGAATACTGTGACCATCTCAAAAAAACCAACTACTGTCAAAGTCACTGGGTATTCACTGAGCTCCCTCCCTCATCTTCCTTCTTCTTGATCTGAACAGCCGTTGTCTTTTCATTTACCTTGTCTTCTCTTGCCTGTCATGATTTACCCCTGCCTGGTCTCTTCCTTATTTCCAGCAGCTAGCAAGGAAAGAACTGAACTGCTAAGAAGAGAACAGAATTTGAGTATTAAGAGAAAGGCCAGGAGAAGGTCTGCAGCTGCACATTACAAAGCTGTGCCTGGGCCAGCCAAGACCACAGCCTCTCTCTGGAATCTTCTCATCATGGAAGGTGGTGACCAGTAATATAGTCACAGCATTGAAAGGCCACATTTGTAGCTTAATCAGTGCATAAATCAAATTGGATCTGTGTTATACACCCTGGGCATTGCAAAGCCTTGAGTATGTGTGTAAGAGAAATAGGCACCATTGGGTTTTATCTTTCCACTGCAGACCACTGGAGGATATTTATAAACTGTGGAATCAAATGTACATATACCTAGCCTGGGGGTTGTCATTCAGGGGCAGAGTGTTTGCCTAGAATGCTTAAGGGCATGGGTTGAGCTCCAGTACCACAAAATCAAACCAAACCAAACATGCATACATAAATGCATACACATATTTTTATTTCATTTTATTTTTTTGAGACAAGGTCTTGCTGTGTAACCCAGGCTGACCTTGAACTCACAGCAGTCCTACATCTGCCTCCCAGAGTACAGGGATTACATGTATGTGCCACCATGCCTGGCCACACATTACTAAATTACTTCCTCTGTCATCTTCCCTTTTGGTTTCTTCCTGCAAACATGAGATATATTATTATTATTTTTTTTTTTAAAGACAGATTCTCACTCAGTTTGAGCTGGCCTTGAATTTACTGTGATCCTCCTACCTTAGCCTCCAGAGATCCCAGGCATGCCCAATTTACCCTCCCAATTTAGAAAATCCTCTGGCTGATCCTTACTGTCTCCTGAGTTTCCCTTTCTTCTCAAAGTTAGACTTTTTTTAATGAGGGTGCTGCCCTCTGTCATCTTTACTTCCTTATGTTCTCTAACCTTGCTCTCTGCCCTCTGTTCTCACAGCTGCATTTCATACAAAGGTTTCCAGTTGTTCCCTGGGGCATGCAGCCTGGGATATTTTTCCCAGTCTGTACCCCTCGGTAACATTTGAGGCCATGGCACCCTGGCCTCCCCATGGGATACCTCCACAGCTGCTCCTCATAGGCTGGCCATGACTGTTGTATTGTCTTCCCTGTGCTCTGTTCATGTCTGTAAATGGTTCACACTCGTGAATGTCTTTACATCTCTGTCTCCAGATTCTGTTTCTCAAGTGCCTAATACGTGTGTTCATTAGGCCTCTTCTTAGAGCTCAGACTCAGTGTCCAAACCCAGAATACTTCCCCTCAGCATGAGGAAGGCTTTCTCCACTTCCTTTTTCTTCTTCCTTTTTCTTTTTTTTAACCTCTGAGGCTCCACTCTTCTTCATTTCTATCCCCAGTTGGAAGTGCGCTCAAAGTCCTCAAGCACTGTTTCACTGTCTCAATGGGACCAACAGACATTCTCAACTAGAATAAAATTCTCTCCTCTGACACTGTAAAACAGCTTTCTTTTTCTTTTTTTGCTTTTTCAGTACTGGAATTTGAACACAGTGGCCTTTACCGTAAGCTAAATCTTCACTCTTTTTGAAAATTTTTAAATTTTGAGGCAGGGCCTCATTGTGTTGCCCAAGCTGGGCTCCAGCTTGCAATCCTTCACCTGAGCCTGCTAGAGGACTGGGCTTGGGAGGGACCCCCAGCCTGGCAATGCAGGTGCTGCCTGACCCAACTTCCTCTCCATTTTATTTTCTTCTTTTTTTGTCTTTTTGAGACAAGGTCTCACTATGCAGTTCAGGCTGGCCTTAAGCTCACTTTGTAGCTCAGGCTGATCTCGAACTCACAACAATCCTCCTGCCTCAGCCTCCTGAGTGCTAGGATTACAGGCATGCGCCACCATGCCCAGCTCTTCCTCTCCATTTTCAGGAAAGAAAGAAGGCCCTGAAAAATAAATGTTTGCTGAGGAGACATGGCTAATACCAAATTCTCACTAGAAAGCCACTCTCCAGTGCTCTTCCATCATACCAAAGAGCATTTTAATGGCTTCAGTGCTTTTCATTTTCATAGTTATCTGTATGCCACACAGTCACATACTGTTACATGTCCGTATGTGGTTTGGGGTGGTTGTTTTGTTTGTTTGGAGACAGGGCCTCAGTATGTAGTTCAGCCTTCAGGTTGACCTTGAACTCACTACATAGCTGAGGCTGGCCTGAACTTTCTGCCTCAGCCTCCTGAATGCTGGGATTACAGACGTGTATCACCAAACCTGGCCCATGTCCTTATTTGGATATTTGTCCTATCTTGTTTCTCATTATGATTGAGTTCTCACTGTGCCTAATTCAGGAGTTGCCACCTAGCTAATACCTAATTAATATTTAATGGTGAATGAAATGAGGTCCCATCACTGATTTTTCCAGATTAGGCCCTAACTGTACACACAAAATATTTCTTAGTTGATGAATGATGGAGTATCTGTCAAACAGGGCTGGGGTGTTCCAACCGTCTTCCAGTAGTGGGGAGCTATGTGGGTTTAGGAGCAAAAGAGAAATTAGGAGAGCTTGTGTTGGGAGAGTTGGATGGGGCAGTAGTAGCACCAAAGAGATACAGGAAGGCAGAAGCACCGGGAGGGAGGATGAAAGGCATGGGTCCTATGGCAGCCACAAGAATCGAGAGTAAACCAAGAACACTGGAAAGGAGAAAGGACAAGGTGACTGGTTTGGAGAGGAGAGGAAAAGCTACAGACATGATGTGGAAGCTGAGTGTTGATGGGGAAAGTGTGCTGCTGTTGGAAGAAGGGCCTCTGAGGACAGTCCAAAGTGCCTTGACCGGCATGTGGGTGATCTCAGCAGATTCTCTAAATCTCCCTCTCATTTGGGTAAGGTCAGGAAGCGGGGTTGAAATCACTAAGTGTCAGTATCTGACCCCAGTGTCTGACCTCAAAGATTATTTCGTGTCTCAGAGTCTTCTGAACATAGAAGGAGACAGTTGGGAGTTAGGATTACAGAATTAAAACCACAACTGGTAAGTCTTTGCCTCCCTCATTGCAAAAACAACTAAAGTGAAAAAAAAAAAAAAGAACTAAAGTGAGATTCAATAAAGGACTTCCCAGCCAGTCATGGTGGTGCATGCATATAATCCCAGCACTTGGGAGGCCAGCTGTGAGTTCAAGGCCAGCCTGGGCTACAAAGTGAGTTCAAGGCTGGTCTGAAATGTATAGTGATATATACCATTGTGTCAAAAGAGAGTAGAAGGATGCATAGATGGATGGACGGATGGACTTCCCAACCCAACGGTGAGTACTACAAGGTTATAGGACAGATAAGCTCCCCTCCTAGGAAATCTTTAGGGACCCGTGTCCTCATCAAGCCTCAGTCTAGAACTGCAGGTGACAGGACATCTTCCAGGTCCCTTGCAGCTCTCAGGTTCAGACATCTCATTCACCCTACATCATCCTGCAGTGACAATGCCTTCCTTTCCTGTGAACCGTAGACTTTTTAGATATATTAAAGTTTTTGTTGTTGCAGTACTGGTAATTGAACCCCGGGATTTCATGCTGAGCTATATCCCTATCACTTATTTTGAGACAGGATCTCACAAAATTACTAAGTTGCCCAGGTTGGAATTGAACTTATGATCTACCTCAACCTCCCAGAGTGCTAAGATCATAGACTTGAACCACCATACCTGACATTTATTAAATATTTTTTAGTAACTTCAGCTAAGGTGAAATTGAATATAGACCATGTAATTCTTGGTCTAGTCAGCCTAGGCCCTTTAACCATGTGAAGGGTAGGTTAAGCATGCCGTCTTAGGCTGCTGAGTGCCAGACTGCTGGCATAGTCACGATGTGTTGTCATACATGCTGTACTGGAGCCAGTTCAGGGAGCCAGTGATGTGTTCTAAGCTTCTCTGAGAATGGACAGGTAAGAAGTTCTCAGAAGCCTCAGCTGGGCACAATGAGGCACATCTGTTAGTCACAGCCATTTGGGAGGCTGGGCTGTGGCTCAGTGGTCGAGTACTCACCTGGCACTGTGAGGACCTGGGTTCCGTAGCCTTTACCCGGGCTGGGCGTGGCTCCAGGTGTTTACCATGCTCCGTCCTGTTACATACGCTTATTACCTCGGTACTGAGTGTGTTTGGGCTTGTTAGTGAGTTTTGTGTGTGTTTTCAGAAATGTTTTCAAAATCAGAAGAAGAGTTCTATATTATATACTCAGGATGACGAGTACAGTGTTGCCTGGGAAGTTTTCCCCAAATGGTTGTCCTTTGTTTGCTCTTTAGTTGGTGTCTGCAGTGGCCAGGAAGAGCCTGGAGGTACAGAAGTGTGGACAGTGCTGGGACCTGTTTCTCCAGTTTCCAGCTTTTCTCTCACTCTCACAAATAAAAACAGGCCTGCTTTGAGGGTGTAGATGGCCTTGGCACAAAACGGAAGTTGTGCTGCTGTGCCCTGGGGCCAGGTAGCCTGTGTAGGCCTGGCAGGGGCTGGGCCTCTGCAGAGGCTCTGTTCAGCCTTGGTCCCTCCTCATGCTGCTTTGCTGAGAAAAGGAGGCACAGAGAGTTCTTGCTCATTTGCCTTACCCCAAAGCGCTTTCTCATTGTCACGTGCTGTCCTCTAACCTGGAGATCCCTTCACCTGCCCCTGAATGCCTCAGACTATAACCCAGAAGCTGTTGTGCCAGGAAAACTTGAGTTGAGAAAAGAACCAAAGGACAGTGGCTCCCTACTGCCCCTCCTTCACCCTGTGAACTTTGCTCCTCCTCACCTTTAAAATAAAATGATAAAACCAAACTCATACACAAACATTGTATTGTCTCTACTGTGAGAAACAGAGTAAGATCCAAAATGTACAATATATATATTGTGAAATGGGAAGAAACTGTACAAAAGGAAGGAACAACTGGGACGCAGGAAGGAGAAAAGAAAGAAAAAGAAAAAAAAAAGGGAAAAGCAAAGAAACGGGGCCAGGGAGATGGCTCAGTGGAATAAGCGCTTCTCTGGCAAGAGCAAGGCCTGACTTCAATCCCTAGTTCTACCAAAAAAAAAGGCAAAGCAAAGAAACTGCACACACAACACACACACACACACGTCAGATAGTGATGGCAGTTATAGTACTAATTTCTCTTAGTTGAAAAGAGAGGTTTGTACTAATATTGTTTGGATAATTAAATGCAGATATTTTGTACTCATTAAAGATAACAGTCTTCAATGTATTAACCATTGTTGCTCTCCTTTTGTTATTTTGAGGTTTTTCTCTTAAAATTAAAAATGATGATGATAATTAACTTTTATTCGGGAAACACTATGCTAGACTCCATCTTAGCATTTTATGGGCAATACCTCACTTGAAGTGCATACCAGTCCCAGAGATGGGTCCTCAGGCCATTTTTGGGTGAGGATTCAGACAGAGCTTTTGAAGTGGTCAGCACATTTTTGGAACACCATCTGGGCTCTTCTTTCTGACTTTTCCCATAGAGGCTGGGGAGATAGCTCAGTGACTCGAGTGCCTGCTTGGCAAGTGCAAGGTCCTGAGTTTGATTCCCAGTGGAAAAAAAAAGTTGTGGGGGCGGGTGCTGCCAGACTTTTCCCATAGAATAGTAACTCTGAACCCACCAGAAAGGGCAGCTGGCCATCAGGGTTCCCCTGCAACCACTGTCAGCATTGCTTATATCCTCACCAAAAAACTTCTCTCCATTCAGTGTCATAATCCTTCCTGGAAGTGCTAACACATTGCTCTTTTTATCTCTTCCATCCCTTTCCCTCAGGACCCTGCTGGGATCTTTGAGCTGGTGGAGGTGGTTGGCAATGGAACCTATGGACAGGTGTACAAGGTGAGGCTCTAATGTACAGTGTGACCTCCATATCTGTAGCGCTCTTTCAGAGGAGTGGGAAAGAAGTAGGTTCCAACCAGGTTTGGAGATTTGAGAAGCCTACAAGAGATTACAGAGACTGAAGTCCCTCTTGGAAAGGGGATGACAGATGACGGTGTGTCTCAGTGGTGGAAAACTTAACACACCTAAGGCCCAGGTTTCATCCTCAGCATGGGAGTGGGGTGGGGTGGGGTGGGGTGAGAGAGTAGACGTGAGAGAGAGGAGAGCAAAGGGAACTAGAAGGTAGAAATTGGCTGGCTGCTGCATGTGGGTGGTACATGTCTGTAGGCTCAGCACTTGGGAGGCTGAGGCAGAAGAATCACCATGAGTTCAAGGCTAGCCTGTGCTACATAGTAACTTCAAAGCCAGCTTGAACTACATTGCGAGACCATGTCTCCGAAAAAAAAACCCTCTGGCTGGCATCTGCCTTTTGAGTATGAAGCTAGTCCTGGGTATGGCAGCAACAGGTCTGCAACTAAGTGACTATGGTACAAGAAGTAGGTAGACCCAGTGAGGCAATGGAAAGTTACGTGGCTGTCAGAGCCCATCTGTCAAAGTTCAGGTGTGAGTATGGGTTTGGCTGTTCCTAGACTTAGGGTTGATGGCTTTTACAGGTGACCTTCCACAGAGGGGAAGTGTCTTTCTTAACCTCCTGTAGCAAAGCTGGAGACAGCTCAGGGCTTCTGCTTTTTTTTGAGAAACAGGATCTCACTATAGTTCAGGCTGGCCTTGAACTCCCTGCATTCCTCCTCCCTCAGACTCCTCGTGCTGGGATCACAGGTGTGCATCACTGTGCCTGATAGGCTTCCTGCTTTTGAGCCTACCTGTTTCCCCCACAGAAGCAGGGTTCTCTTGGACACTGATCATGGCCAGTCCACCTCTCTCACATGGCCTGGCCACTGCTCACACTTTGATAAGGGAAAGCAGCCACAGAAGGGAGCAGGATATTCAAAGTGGGTGGTGTCCCTGGGCTAGAGACTCTAGAACACACAGCCTGCCTCTTACCTCCAGACCCAGGGCTTAGTATTTTCACAAGTTTCCTCTCCGTTTCCTGGTCACTGGGACCACCTGCCTTCTCCACCCTCCTTGTAAGCTTTAGGGAAATGGCCATGCCTCCCCATGCCTCATCTTTTGCCTGGTTGTTGCCATGAAAATAGCAGCTCCATGTGCTTCTGCTTCCCTAGGCTTTAGTATATGTGCTGCCAAAGCTACCACTAGGCATGGGGTCTTGAAAGCCCACTGAGGACAAACATAATCCATGGCTCTGCACTATCCATGTTCATGTCATGAAAGGCTGCCTTCCCCTGACCCTGTCCAAGTCTTTGATAGCTCCTGCTAGGGATTTCAGAAGGATGGGGTCAGACAGGAAGTGACTAGGGCAAGTAATGAAGGGAAAGTTTTCCGAGTCAGTGGTGTATACCTGTCATCCCAGCACTGGGAAATCTGAGTCAGGAGGATTGCCACAAATACAAGGCCAACTCCTGAACTGCATAGCAAGACCTGGTTTCAAAATTACAAACAAAAGAACAAAAAGCAAGAAGGGGAAGTTTCCTTCCATGAAGTCTGGTGGTAGGGCATTCGCACATGTCAGCTGGCCTCTCTGTATCCCCAAGTTCCCTAAAATCTCAGCTGTATTTCTAGTCTTTCCTGTTGACAATAAAAAACCTTGGGGGTAGGGTTGATCCTGAGAGAGGCTTCTTGTCTCTTGCTTAGGTAGGCCAGGCAAGAGTGCATTTAAAACATTTATTTATTTATTAATTATTTATTTATCATGCATTTAGCGCAGGGTCTATAGGCCCTCACTACATATATCAGACTCAGTGATCCTCCTGTTTTCAGCCTCTCAAGAATTAGGGTTACAGGTGCACCACTACACCCGTTCTCAATTGCCTCTCAGTGCGCCCCGGGGCTGGGACTGGCATGGCACACCAGCACACCGGGGATCGAACTGGGGCACAAGAGTGCATTTTGTTTTGCATGGGCAAAGCCCCTTACTCCCTAGGTAACTCATTAGGATAGAGGACTGTCACTCCCCACTCTCATTTTCTATCCAAGGAGGCTAGAAAAGAACATAAATGTGTACCACTGTATCCCTTGGTTTCTTTTTCTTTTTGACTTTTTTTTTTTTTTTAATTTTTGAGAAAGAGTCTTGCTATGCAGTTTAGGCTGACATTGAGCTCAGTTTGTGAGCCCAGGCTGGCCTTGAACCCAGGGTGTTTCTTGGGCCTCAGCCTTGGGAGTGCTCGGATCATACAGGTGTGCACCGCCATGCCTGGCTATCTGGTGTTTTTAATAGGAGACTCTTCATTGTTGTTGAGCTTCATTTTTACAGCTAGGAAGTGCAGGTTAGAAAATTTTTCTTTTAGCCACATGACTTAGTAAGTCATTTCCCTCTATCAACCCCAATGACCAACAAATGGACTGAGTTAAGACGCACATTCTAAACTAGAAGATGGCTGAATGGCTGGGTGTGGCAGCACACACCTATAATTTCAGTGCTCTGAAGACTGAGTCAGGAAGATCACTGCAAATTCAACGCTAGCCTGGGCTACCTAGAGAGGTCAAAGCCAGTCTGAACTTCTTGGACAAGACCCTGTCTCAAAAAACAAAACAAAAAGCAGCTGAGTGATGTGGCCTTTCTACAAATTAAGCCTTCTCCAGCATTATGTTCCCTGAGCCCAGACCCAGATCCCTTCGAACTTGGCTCACTGTCCTGCAGGGTCGGCATGTCAAGACCGGGCAGCTGGCTGCCATCAAGGTCATGGATGTCACAGAGGTAAGGAGTGGAACCCAGCATAGGGAGGGCTGGGCATCAAGAGGGTTGTGGGATTCTCAGGCTTATCTTTTCCCATGCACCTAGGACGAGGAGGAAGAGATTAAACAGGAGATCAATATGTTGAAAAAGTATTCTCACCACCGCAACATTGCCACCTACTATGGCGCCTTCATCAAGAAGAGCCCCCCTGGGAATGATGACCAGCTCTGGGTGAGAAGTAACTCCCACTTTGCCTTCCCACACCTCCTGCCCCCAGGCTGCTGATGTGGAACCAGGGTCACTGTCCTATATTTCTTCTGTCAGCTCTCCCCTCAGTATGTACAACTTCCTCTGTCTCTGGATCAAGAGGGATCTCATGACTTATGTGGCTCCAGTCCTATACACACATTGCAGCCTCTTATCCTCTTACAAGTTTGCCCCCACCTTGTCTTATAGGCACTTCATAAACAGACAGCAGAGTACTGGTCAGGGCTGGAACACATTGCAGGGAGCTCTGTCCATGATATCTCCTGCCTTTGAGTGCAGTTCTTAGACACAAAGCCAACATATTTGTGGCAAAGGACAGAATTGCTCGGTCAGTGCTCAGGTCTTTTGAATGATTATTTATTTGTGTTTGCATTTATTTTATGCTTAATTTATTATTGTGCCATAAGGTGTTTTTGTTTGTTTGTTTGTTTTTCTTCCCTGGTAAGTTTTGTTTCTTCAAGGAAATTTTTTTTCTTCTGTGAAACTTTCTTCTCTGGTTCAGTCAATTTGTTCCTTTTCAGTAAGGATTGCCTCAATGTGGCAGGGACAGCTCATGTATGTTAATCTGGCCATGAGCTGCATAAATACTACAGCCCATCTTGGATGCTTTGTTTAGCTGGACATGTTCAGTGACCAGAGAATCTAGGTCTAAACCCTTAAATTCAGCATTACTTTCTGTACTTTAAGCATATACAGTGAAATTTAGCGCTCCTTGGGCCACCAACCCTGTGCCCAGCCCACTATTTAGTCTGGGCTCATCTTCTAGCTCCACTGTTGTCACACTGGAATGCTACACATTGCTGCTGCTGCTTTTTTTTTTTTTTTTTTTTCTTTTTTCAATTTGGAAGCAGATACTTTTATTAACTGACCAAATCATAAAACCACCATGGTAGATAACTTAAAAATATGGAAAACGGGCTGGAGAGATGGCGCAGTAGAATAAGCACTTCCCTGGCAAGCTCAAGGGCCTGAGTTCAATCCCTAGTTCCGCAAAAAAAAAAAAAAAAAAATATATATATATATATATATATGGAAAACTTAACAAATTTGTGTGTCATTCTTGCACAGGGGCCATTCTAATCTTCTCTGTATTGTTCCAATTTGGTATATGTGCTGTCGAAGCAAGCACCACACATTGCTTCTTGATTGTGACATCCTTTAGATACTTGGTCGACTTTAAGATACACATACCCTTGATGGCCTAGGCAGTTTCATGGGTGGTCTTTAAAATTAGCATGAAGATTTGAGCCTCTTGATTTGTATGATTTTGTGAGATTTTCTGGGTCAAGAGAGTTAACAGACCATTTCCACAGGTCATCTCAGACCATTTATAGGTACAGAGCCTGGATGGTTGTGTAAACCTGAGGCTACCCACATTCCTCCTGACCCAGAATACTTCTACGAATTGCTCTCCCTCTCCAGCCGGGGCACTGCAGATTCTCCTAGCCTTCCCCTTGTACTGGGCCTAATCACGAGGGAATAACAATAAGGAGCTTCATTATGGCTTCTGGGAAATTTTGAGCTCATACCACATCTCCCTTTGTAGCAGTCAGCCAGGCAAGTACTTAATAAGTAGTTTCTGTGTACTCTGAGCAAGTGAAGTGAACCATGGTTTTCTGGGGATGTGCGTGCGCGTGTGCACACACATACACACACATGCAAAGAAAGGTATTTAGCAGGTACATGTATGTAGTAGGAGAGCATTGAAGACTGGTGGTTTTGTAGTGGGCCGGGGTTCTCTTCTAGGCCTATATACCACCATTTCCTACACTGTGCTTTGCTGGACCATAGGCAGCCTCAGGCTAGGGGGCATGCAAATTATTCTTGCTGCTTAACAAATGTATACATTTCATCCAGTCTTTTTCTGTATGGCATGTGACTTTTAGTGAAAGCACTTGCACAAGAAGTCTTCTGAGATTCTCTTTGTCAGATATCTGGGCTAATCCATCAGGCCTGGAGAATCACTGATGCTCCCTTTCTTGCCTTTAAGTCAGGAATAGCAAAAGTTTTCTGTGAAGGGCAAGACAGTAAATCTTTTAGGCATTTAGGTCGCTAAAAATTGAATGCCATACTGTTTTTATGTATCCTTAAGTATGATTTTTCCTCAACCTTTAAATATTATATGAACTATTCTTAGCTGAATAACACACAAAAGCAGGTCTTGACCACCGATATAGTTTGCAGGCCCCTGCTCCAGAGCTAAATAATTCTTAATTTTTTTCTTTTTTTTTGATGGGGGAGTTTGGAAAACCAGTGCAAATTTGATAAATGCACTGGACTCTTTCTCAAGGAAAGTGCCCATATCTACATCATTGTGTTGAAGATTTCAAGGATTCCTTTCTCTTACTCTTGTCCCCACCCTACCTTGCCAGCTCCTTTCAACTATATTCATTTTTCTTTCTCTCCTGATCTCAGGGAGTCCTGGGGCCTCTGTGAAAGGTCATAGGGCTCCTGGTATCCATCCTCGGCTGGTTCTAGCCCCAAGGACTCTGGTCCTCCAGGAATTTTGCAGTGGGTGGAAGCCTTGTCTGACCAATATTTTCTCTTAACATTGTATTACTGGGACCATAGCTGGTGATGGAGTTCTGTGGTGCTGGATCAGTGACTGACCTGGTAAAGAACACAAAAGGGAATGCTCTGAAAGAGGACTGCATTGCCTACATCTGCAGGGAGATTCTCAGGGTGAGTTTGAGGGACTCCACCCCACCCCAGTGCATGGGCATAGATCCTCAGGCCATTGGAGGAGGCAGTCCTTGTCAACAAGTTCTATTATTTCTTCACTTTAATTCAGCTTCCACGCCTTACTGGGAGCCACTGCTTTTAAAGAAGCTTCTCCCCCCAGACGTACTTGGGCTCCAGGTGGGGAGGGTCTACACCTACAGTCCATCCCTCCAACCCCCTGACCACACTCCTTCCCATCCAATGCCATGCTGTAGCTGATTTTCTCCTCCCTCCTGTTGTCCCAGGGGCTGGCTCATCTCCATGCCCATAAAGTGATCCATCGAGACATCAAGGGACAGAATGTGCTGCTGACAGAAAATGCTGAGGTCAAGCTAGGTGCGCTGGTTCCACCCAAGAGCCTTTTCCCTCTAGGGCAGAGCATGGGGGGCCCCTATTCCCTCTGTGACTAGTCCAACCACCTAGCCAGAGTGCTGGGTAGGCCTGCTCCTTCTGCTCCCTTCTCCCCTGTGATGTCTTCCTCCTGCCTCTTCTGGAAAATCCTAGAGGAGCTCGTGTCTGCCATCTGTTGGGCTCTAGGTGCTGTGCATCCTTCAGAGGGAGGTGGGGCACCAGTGATCCTTGCTGGTTGGGATGTCGTCCATTGGTCCCCAGAACTCAGAAAGATGGGTTCTTAATGATGCTGACTGGCAGAGGGTGCTAAGGATGTCTAGGTAGAGACAGGGCTTCAACCACCTCAAGTAAGGCACACACAGGCAGGTAAGGAAGTGGGGCAAGGAAGCAGGAAGGACTCTCGTGCTGACCTCTTTCCATGTCTCACAGTGGATTTTGGGGTGAGTGCTCAGCTGGACCGTACTGTGGGCAGACGAAACACTTTCATTGGGACCCCATACTGGATGGCCCCAGAGGTCATCGCCTGTGATGAGAACCCTGATGCCACCTATGATTACAGGGTATGAAGTGGGAAGGTGGAAGCACGGGCAGGAAACGAGATGTGATGATGGGCAGGTTAAACATCTGGGTGCATGAATAGGCCAGGGAACAAAGTGAAGGCATCATGGTGAAGTGTCACCAGTGAGGGGTGAACATTTTATGGTAAGAAAAGTATAGATGGAAAGATGAGATGATTTGGAAGAGAAAAGGCCTCAGGAAGAGGTATAGTCCCTGAAGAGGCTAGGAATGGTGGGAGAAAAGAGAATACTGGGCACAATTGTCAGACTGACCTGTCCCTTTTTCTCTCCTCTCCTTAGAGTGACATTTGGTCTTTAGGAATCACAGCCATTGAGATGGCAGAGGGAGCCCCCCGTAAGTGTTGAGTCTGCTGTGGGTAGGGTGGAAGAGAAGAGAGAACCCAGAGAGTGGCTCTGGGGATGAAGGTGGTTCTGGGAAACACCGTAGGAGGTTCTTTGTTGAAAGGGACTGTGTTTCTTCTGTGTCCCAGCTCTGTGTGACATGCACCCCATGCGCGCCCTCTTCCTCATCCCTCGGAACCCTCCACCCAGGCTCAAGTCCAAAAAATGGTAGGTCTTTGAGGGTTTGGAAAGAAAGGGCTGTGGGTAGGGTCACCCCCATGCCATCTCCTTTCTGTATTCTGGCTTGGACCCAGTGCAGCATGTGGCAACTAGGGTTAGGCTATGGAAAAGCCAGGAAAGAAATATAGCTGACTTTTGTATATGAATGGTCTGCCTTCTTCCTCTGGTGACCCCTCTCCTTTCCAAGGGGAGCCCTGCCAGTGTGAGCCTCCAATGTTTCCAGGTCTAAGAAGTTCATCGACTTCATTGACACGTGTCTCATCAAGACCTACTTGAGCCGCCCACCAACTGAGCAGCTACTGAAGTTCCCCTTCATCCGTGACCAGCCCACAGAGCGCCAGGTCCGCATCCAGCTCAAGGACCACATTGACCGGTCCCGAAAGAAGCGGGGTGAGAAAGGTCAGTGGGCAGGGGAGGCAGTGGATCTTAGGAGGTCCATCAACCCCTCAGTCCTCTTCTTCATCCCTATGTCCTCTGGTCTCCCTCCCCTTCATGTTACTCTTCTTGGATCCAGCTTTCTCTTGTCAAAGGAGATCTCTTTTTCCGAACTTTTGCCCCTAGAGGAGTTTTTAGCACCTAATTTGAGTCAGGCTTCGCCAGTGAAGAATGTCTTTTCACATCCCCTGAGAAACCTTGTATTGAGCATGTGCCTGTCCTGCTTTGCATGGGATCTAGTCCCCTCTGTCTAGGCCCCAGCCTGAGATCCACTATCTTCCCTTTGATCCAAGGAGGCAGGTGGGATCCTTGTGCTCTGTCATCCAGACAGATCTTATTGGTTATCCCTATCCAAGGTTTCCCTAGCCCAGGGTGGGGTCTGGGGCACTGGGTGAAGAAACAGCAGTGATCTCCCCTCTGCAGAGGAGACAGAATATGAGTACAGTGGCAGTGAAGAGGAAGATGACAGCCATGGAGAAGAAGGAGAGCCAAGGTGGGTTTGGCAGGTGGAGGCATGCGATTGGAGCCAGCATGCCTATCTTGTGGTGCATGGCTTTGTAGAGAGGAAGAGGTCTTTGTAAACCTACTCCTTGCGTCTCAAAAGAAGTAGAAAGTATATATAAGCAAGATGTGTGGGAAACCAGCAGGGTCTGACCCCTGTGCTCCTTTGTGCCACCCTGGCCCAGCTCTATCATGAATGTGCCTGGGGAGTCCACACTACGCCGGGAGTTCCTCCGGCTCCAGCAGGAGAATAAGAGCAACTCTGAGGCATTAAAGCAGCAGCAGCAGCAGCTGCAGCAGCAGCAACAGCGAGACCCTGAGGCACACATCAAACACCTGCTGCACCAGCGGCAGCGCCGAATAGAGGAGCAAAAGGAGGAGCGGCGGCGAGTTGAGGAGGTAGGGCGGCCTCACCTTTTTTTCCTGGTTCATCGGGGCACTGAGGAGAACATGGAGTAACGTGGCCCCTTCAGCGCTACCTGGTATTAGTAGGGGCTCCATCCCAGGCCCTGGTGTGCCTCTCTCTGTCCCACCTAGTATAGATGGCATGTCAGCAGCAGCCCTCCAGAGAGGAGCCGTTTGCCACGAGACTACCCCCTCTTTAGCTCCTGCTGTCAATCTGTACTCCGGGTGTATGTAGCTCTCCCTTTCTTTAGGTGCAGCCAGGGCTCTGTGTACAGACACTTGGGTGAAACTGCACGTTTGGCTAACAGACGTATGGTGATGTGCTCTGAACATAGAAAGTATACTTTAAAGATCCTCCTTTAACTCTCAGATGTTTTGTTTTTGTGATTTGGAGGTTTGAGCCCACTGAGTGCCTAGCTATATGTCTAGCCCTTTTACTTGCGTTTTGTTTTTACTTTTGAGACAGTCTTTTTTTTTTTTTTTTTTTTTTGTCTGTTTGAGACAGGGTCTCACTGTAGTTCAGGCTGGCCTTAAGCTCACTTTGTAGCTCAGGCTGGTCTCGAACTCACAACAATCCTCCTGCCTCAGCCTCCCAAGTGCTGGGAGAGACAGTCTTGCTAAGTTGCCAGGGCTGGCCTTAACTTATAGTCTACCCACCTCAGCCTCCCAAGTAGCTAAAATTATAGGTGTGGGCCTCCCATATCTGGCTACGTAGGTTATTTTGACATAGATTTTTCCTCTTTTTTTGGTGGAACCAGGGATTGAACTCAGGCCCTTGCACTTGCCAGGAAAGCACTTATTCTACTGAGCCATCATATGTATATATAGTATATCTTCTTAGATATACATATATAGTATATCTTCTTAAGAGCTGTGTGAGAACTTCATTTTAATTTTTCCATTTTATATCACCAATTAAAAATTATATGCATAAGCACATATTTAAATGTGCTTTTTAAAATTTACTTTTTAAAAAAATTTATTTTGCAGAGGTACATGGTGAAGAAAGAGAAGTACTGATCAGTGCTTTTTGTGGTTTCGTTTCTTAAGCACATTTATACTTTGTAGCCCAGGCTGGCCTAAAAGTTGAGGTCCTTCTGCTTCAGCCTCCTTAATACTGGGAGTACTAACATTCACCACCATGCCTGACTTAGATGGTGTTTTTGTTTTGAGATGGGATATGCTTTGTTGCCCAGGCTGATCCCAAATTTGTAGGCTCCTCCTTCCAAGTAATTGAGACCACAGCCAAGCACCACCATGCTTGGCTTTATAGCTCAGGTTTTAAAGTGCCTTACATGAGTGTGGCTTTTTGTTTTGTTTTATTTTGTTTTTGGCAGAACTGCGGATTGAACTGAGACCCTTGCGCTTGCTAGGGAAGCACTTATTCCACTGAGCCATCTCCCTGGCCCCAATGAGTGTGGGTTTTTTTTGAGGCAGTTACTTAATTGCAACGTTCATAGCTGGATTTGAAAATTCTAAATGGAAGGGGTGGGTGGTAGCATTCTTACTATCTACTCCCTCAAGCCCCTTTGTTGAACAAAATCTAATTTGCAAGAAAGCCTGCTACAGAAGGGTCTTCTAGAGTTTTCTTTTAGTAAATACAGTATTAGGTGAAGAGTACCAAAATCTGGCCTGATAAGGTATCTCCTGGAAAGGCCTGTGGCAGCTTCACAGAATATGCACAGATTCCTTCAAGTATAAGGGCCGCTAGGGCTGAATGAGCTTGACTTTATTGTTGAAAGGGGCAGACTCCTTGGTTAGGAAGATTATGAATCACAGAAGTAACCTTGGCTAATGATTTGTCAAGACAGTTCTGTGAATCCAAAATTTGCTTTTCTGTGCCCTCTGGTGGCCAAACGCTATCACTAAGCTTACGGCATTTGAATTTGTAGGAAAGGTAGCCATGAGGCCAGGCGTGGAAGGCATAAACTCTTCATTTTGTTAGTCCCGCACCCACAGCTACCTTACCCCATCTTCCCCGAGCCAGGCCCAAGCAGGTGCTGGTTGAAGGCGAGGTGTATTGGTGGAAGCACATTGAAGCCTCCTCGTGCTTTCATCTCTGGCAGACAAGGAGACCTGTCCCCAGTATCCATGGAGGCGCCCCCCCCCTCAGGCCTGTGCTCTCATTAAATCTGACCCATTCCTTAAGATCACCTTCCCGTTCGCCCATAGCAACAGCGTCGCGAGCGGGAGCAGCGCAAGCTGCAGGAGAAGGAGCAGCGGCGGCTGGAGGACATTCAGGCTCTGCGGCGGGAGGAGGAGCGGCGGCAGGCTGAGCGAGAGCAGGTACTGGCCACGAGCACACACTTGCCTCCCCATCGGCCTCTCCGTCCTCCCTGTCTCCCCTTCCCCTGCTCCTGCTGCCTGCCTCCCCAGCTCCCCAGTGCCCTGTGCCCTTCGCTCCCTTGCCCCTAGATTCCTATCTTTTCTAGCTTCACTCTTTCTCTCTGTTTTCTCCCACCCTTCAACCCCTGACCCTGGCTCCCTGCCCTCCTCCTGTCTCTGTGCCTTCATTCCCCATCTCTACCCATTCCTGACTGCCCTCCACTGCACCTTCCCTCATGGTCTCACCTGCTTCCTCCTCATTCCCTGT
>PVKA01011664.1:0-52758 GCA_004027165.1 Ctenomys sociabilis | reverse complement strand
CTGCCTCAGCACCACGGAAGCCAGCAGCACGCTCAGCGGGGTCTGCAGGATGCAGCCTCACTCCTCCTGGGCTGGGGGGAGTATGTTCTCTGAACCCCACAGGCCTGTCACTACCACTCAGGAGGAATACTCGGTGTTGATGCCGAGACCTCACTCAGGAGGCAGAGGTATCCTGTGGATCTGCTCTGGTCTGCTACACATTGAGCTCCCTGTCCCTTTGAGACAGGGCTGTGACATCATTCCAAGGGGATGGCAGGAGTGGCAATTTCAGGCTTGACCCCAGGGTTCCCGTTCCAGATCCTGCCAAGCTGTTCCCTCCTCTGACAGCCTAGGACAGCTTGGCTCCTTCCCCACCAGCCCCACCCCATTCCCCCTTCCCCTTTGCTCTCAGACCTGTTCCTGTTGTCAGTGCCCCCTAATTACCACTTCTCTCCCTCTGATGCTCCAGAGCCCATGCATTTCCTGCAGGACCCAAACCTGATCTTTGGGGGGAATTAGAGCCGAGGGCCAGGCCCACAGCCCCATGGGGATTTCCTCCCAAGCTCTCCCTGCCTCTCATCTTCTGCCATACATCTCTTAAAAGATTAGTGCACCCCACTAAGCCCAGAGCCGCCCAGTAAATGCAACTTTGCTTCTAATGCCCTGAGTTGGCACTGCTTCTGTCACTAAACAGCTGCCAGGCTGGGGAGGGAGGGAGGGCAGTGAGGAAGGGGGAAAGCAGTGAAGGGCTGGTAATGCAGAGGTGGCTGGCTAGAGGGCCGGGGGGACTTCATCATACTTGCCACACAGCTGAGCCATCTGTTCCACGCACTCTCATCTCTAAGGTGAGTGTGGGGCTCCAGAAGCCCTCAGGACCAGGACCCTGAGGGAAGCCCTCCTGGCCAGGATAGGCGAGGCTTGTATGGTGTTGGCAGGATGAGGCAGGGGCGCACCAGCTTTTAGGACCTCTGGGTTCTATGTCTAGGTCAGAGGCTAAGTGTTCCTCTAGCCTCAAAGGTCCCTGTGTCCATCTCAGGCAGAGACACAGGTCCAAACAAGAAGCTAGAAGGATAAGGCATGGCTCAGACAGCTGGTAGCCGTGTGCTGGACAAGTCACTTTGTTCCTCCAACCTTCAACCTAATGACCCAACCTGTGAGACTCACCCACCATGTTACCAGTAGGGATGTAATTACCTCATGATCTAGGAGACACACACACACACACACACACACACACACACACACAATGTCACATTGTAATATGCCCTGTTGTGTTTTGGGAAGGTTTTATTTTAGTTTTTATAGTATGAGATACTGAACCTTCATCTTGCACACTGAGCTTCATTCCCATTCGTTCATTTTAGATGTGGTCTGTTTCTTATCTGCTCAGGCTGGGCTTGAATTAGCAATCCTCCTGCCTCAGCCTCTCAGAGTACTGGGATTATTCTATAGACATGCATCACCTGCTCATTTCTTTTCTTAAAAATCCCTGTCATGAGTCCCAATAATCATCTTATGACCCAGCGGGCTGTGATCCACAGTGTGTAAAACACTGCTTATGATTAGTGCAGCGTGATTAAGTCATACATTAAGCACTTAGGAAAGTGGCAGTCACAGAGCAGGAGCTCAAAAAATGTTTAGTGCCCTTCTCTGTAGTTAGGAAGACATCAATGTTTAGTGCCCTTCTCTGTAGTTAGGAAGACATCAGAATCAAACCTGACCGGGCCAGCGTTGACCCTATGACAGGCAAGTTATCTTCTTTGCTGAGCCAGTTTCTCTATCCCTCAGAAGAGGCAGCTTCATAGTGAAACACTGAATGCAAGGCATTTGGCAGTGCCTGGTCAGCAGCAGCCCCCAGTTCTGGGCTCCACTTAGGTAGGGGAAGGGGTGGAAAGCAGTTTGTGGCTGGGAAAGCTGCCTCTGGACGGTGACTGGAACATGACTTCCCAGCTCGCGCCCCCCCAGCGCAGCCACACTGCCTACACTGTTGTGCTCGGGCCGCGCCTGCTCTGCCCAGGTCCTCCTCCATGCGGCTGTAAACATGAGGTACGCATGGGCAAGCCACCCACTGGGAGGCTGCTGGCCCACCAGGACTTAGCCATCCTGGCCCTGGGCACCTGCAGGGCTTCCTTCTCTTCCTCTTCATTCCCGATCTCCTTCCTCCTGAGACCAGTGTGTCCCTGCAGGGCTCAGGGAGGGGAACCTGCCTGTGACCTGAGCAGTGGGGGTGTGGCCCAGGGACAGGCCTGGAAGGGTGGGCAAGTGTCAGCCCTGCTCCCTTCCACTGCTCTGCTCCTAGGACAGTGTGAGGAGGAGGGAAAGGCAGGGAAGCCAAGAGCAGGGCATTAAGGGAATGTTCTGAAATTCACCACATTACCGCAGCGTCATTTGTCAGCCCTTCATGTAAAGTCCCAGCAAACAGCTCCTAAGTGGGAAAAGCCGCTGCAGAGAGGCGCCGCGCCCCAATTGCTAATAGTCTGATTAAAGGTATTAAAGACTATGCATCTGCCCTACCTGAAGCCCAGTGTGGACCTCATCCCCACCTCACGGACAGCTGTGATGACAGGTGATGGCAGAGAGAGGTTACCAACTTCTAACCCCTTACCCCCTGAGGCTGAGTCTCAGGGTACACAAGGGTGCACAAGGCAGTTAGGAGAGGGCTGGGCTCTGCTGGAGTATGGGCTTGGAGGGAATCCTCCGAGGTCTCCACGCAACCAGACTAGCATGGTGCTAGGAAGTAGCACCCTGTCCCGGCATAATGCCAGGCCTGGTTACGCCTGGGCTCCTGACACTAGCAAATGGACAGTAACAGGATGGGGAAACTGAGGCTCTGCAGGAGGCGTCATCTTGCTACCCAAGGCAACACAGCTCTTCTGGGCTGAGTCAGGACTTGCCCTTCTGTGTCTCTTGTCCTGGGACTTAGCTGCATCTTCCTTTGGCCGGCTTCTCTGAGAGAAGCCCACATGGACAAAATAGCAGGCAAGTCTCTTCTCCCAGGGTTCAAGCAAGAATAAAGTGCCCACAAAGGCTATGGGGTTGGGAGCTTCCTGCAAGGCCCTCCTATCAGGCCTGGGGAGAACCTGCACTGTGTGGGGTACTCTTGGGCCCACAGCATCCAGCAAAACCCTCTACAGTGTCCTAGGAATACCGCTGTCAGTGGCTGGGCCTATGACACACCAACCTGCCCCTCCTTTCTACCTGTCTTCCTCTCCACTCCCCAGCCTGGGCACAGAGGCAGGATCTGGCCCAGTCAACCAATACAGCAAGGAAGTAAGAAGGACCCGAGTGCTAGGGTGTCTAGGTGTCCCTAGCCCTTCCTCCCACAGCAAGCCCCCTTCCCAAATCTCTGCTTCTAGGTTCTCCCTGATGCCTGCAAATGTAGCCAGGCACCTTCTTCTGCCCTATCAAATAGTCTGTTCCCCTGCTCAAAAACCGGTCGCAGTGACCCAGCTACACAAAGCCAGATTGTTGCTGACGTGGGCTCCCCCTTGGCACTGGGCCAGACGCACGCTGAGCCTCACTTGGCCCCACCCCCACACTCTCCTCCACCCTACCTCCCTGCATGCTCTCTTCTTCCTCTACCTGCAGTGGCCCCCTCTCAGTTTTCTCCAACAACTACCATGCTCCTCGAATACTGAGACCTGACTGAAACACCTCATCTCTACGGATGGTCAAACTTTGTAAAGCCTCTGTGTGCAACAATATAGCAACAACGTCAGGGAGATAGCTCAGAGGCACAGTGCCTGCCTGGCAAGGGCAAGGTCCTAAGTTCGATCCCTGGTTAAAAAAAAAAAAGAGTAGCTAAAATACAGCAATGATGCTGAGGGAGGAACTACTTTGTCCACTCCAGATTGAGACACCTAAACTTCGGGATCAACACCTGGACAGCGAGCAGCAGGGCTGCAGTGTGCACTGGGAGCTCATGCCCTGCTCCCAGTGACCACACTGTGCTTCCCCTCACAGGCATGCTACGGATGTCTTTGAGCAGCACCTCACTATTGCGTGCCCCGGCAAGGAGGCTCTGAATTGCCCATCGCCCCACTGCGCAGGTGCTCTGCACACCGCTGCCCACCTGATCTCTACCAGGAAAGGGGAACAGGCCCTCAGTGGGCCCAGTTTTCTTCTCTGAGTCCATACATGGCCCCCATTCTCATCACCCCTGACATCTTCGATTCTTCTGCACACCCCTCCCCCACTGAGCTCAGAGCTATACCCACTGCCCCACGAGGGGCAGAATTTTGAAGACCCTGTCAGATCTCAGGGTGAGCAGCAAAGCCAGCCCAAGCTGAAGAGAAAACCCTCCCTTCTGTCTCTTCAAAGAGGGCTAGACCTGTACATCTAAATAGCTTTGTTGCCATTTCTGTTCCAGAAAACATGCTGGCTTCCTCCTTTCAAAGGGCGTCTGAGCCCCGGGATTAGTCCTAATGCTGCTGGAATCCCAGGGAAGGCAGCGCCCAGCAATCAGGCCACTGAGGCTCTGCCAGAGCTTTCAAAGGGAGCACGTCAGGCTTTCATCTCCTGCACTGACGGACTCCGGCTGTGTGGAGATGAGCTATGGGGGCAGCCTCCCCTTCCCTTCCAGTCCTCCTGCCTCATGGCAGGAGAGCTCCTGGCTAAAGAAATTGAGGAGAAGGACCCAGGGAGCCCTGGAGCTGGAGAGTGCTCCGTGCTCCACATCCACCTCCAACTGCATCTCCGGGAGGGGAGGCTCTCAGGGAGGAGCTGGAGGTCCAGAGAGCTGTCCTGCTGCCATCACTGCTCACTGCGCAGCCCAAGGACCTGCGTGCCAAGGGTCCCGCTACAGATGGGGTGCAAGACTGCCAGCTCCAGCTGAGCTATATGACAGCCCACAACTCCATGTGCTAAGGACAGGGACTGAACTCCCACTTTTTGCCTCTTGGTGATGAAAGCTAGGTTCTTCCAGCCCAGGGACACCTGGTCTTTCCTGTCTTCTTAAGGAAAAGCTCTAGGCCTTGCCTCTGCCAGGGTATAGCTGGGAGGCCTTAGGGCCTCTCTCTCTGGCACCCCCACCTTCCTCAGGTGCACTGAGGGACAGTAGACTGTCCTCACTCTCCAGGACCAGGGTCACTGGCCTCTGTTAAGATGAGACCCTTGGTGCTCTCTCCAGTCTGAGGCCACCATCCTCCCCCTTCAGTCAGCACTCCCTCTCCCATCTGCCCTCCGAGCCATCTCTGAAGGTCCCCGCTGCCACAAGGCCTGCCTTTGCTGACCAGCACAAAGGCAAGGGCGACTTCCCCCTCATCTAAGCCGTAAGCTCCTCCCAAGCAACCAGCTCCACTGCCCAGGTAAGAAAGCCAGATCTCAGCTTTCTCCTGCTCCTTCCCCTGGCTTTGGCTGCCTTGGCTGCGTCTGCAGGCAGCCTGGGTCTGTGCCACTCTGAGCACAGCATCCTGTGGGATGCCTGAGCACAGGCAAGCATGGTATCACCCAGGGCAAGCAAACACACAGATGCTGCTGCTCAATGGGACTAGAGAGCATTTCCTAACCTACCCCAAGGGCACCCAGTGAGCTCCATCCTGCTCCAGCCCCCACGTAAGTATGCCACCCGCCAGAGCTGGCTGCATCGCCAGTCTGCATCTCAGAGAGAATGAGCACAACTTTGCACAACTCTTCCGTGCCTCAGAGTGAGAGGGGTGGGATCCCATCCCTCCAGGGCAGACTCTCCTCTACCGAAGGGGCACAGGCTCACAGGCACCAGCTCAGTACCACCTATGACAGCCCACGTCCTCACTGGCACCCTTCCATGGGGTTAAGCACAGGGACCTTAACCACAGGCACCCCAAGCCAAACCCACCCAGGAGACATCCACCCTCTGATTAAGGTCCTGTCTCCAGAATGAGAGTGACCAAACCTAAGCCCTCCTTCCTCCAAGGCCGCCCACAGACAGACTCCAAGTGAAGAGCACCCAGGTCTCTTGCAGGAAAAAGAGAGCGGGCTCAGACCCAGAGCCGGCAACTGCCCTTCCTCTGGCTCATATTTAGGATGGCAGGAGACACCTGAGGCTGTGCCCGAGAGTAATACATTCCAGGGAAATCACAGCACAGGCCATGTAATCATCAGGTGCCTCTCTCAATTACTCCTTGGCCAGGGCTGCAATTAGCACATTACCCCTAATCGCTGAGTGTTTATTAGCAATGTTCCTCCCTTATCAGAGGTGCTATTACTCTACATTAATAACTGGGTAGGCACGCAGTCTTTCCTCTTGGGCAAGGACCACCCAACTGCCAGCCCCACCACCTTCCAGGCCCCAGCCCCTTTGGCCAATTCATGCCAGCAAGTCTGGGGACAGAGTGGGAACAGTGCAGGCACATACCCAGGAGAAGCAGTGGGGCTGGAGGAAGCAGCCAGGCCTCACTCTCTTCCTCCTGACTTGCCCTTGACCTCCCTGCCCATGCTGGTCCAGATCCAAACCACCTGGGTAGCTTCACGCACACCTGAGCCCCAGAGTCTCCTTCTGGAGAGGAACTTGCCCTTTGCTGCCTCCAATCCAGGACCCAAAGAGCTTTAATCTCCCACTGCCCAAGGGCAGCTCAGCCTATACCTGATCGCCTCTGGTGACTCACCACCTTGTAAGGGAGCCCACCCACTCCATCAGGAGACCACGGTGTGTGCCTGATGCCATCATCCACTGTCATGTTAAACCTCCCTCTATGGCGCACCTGTGGGTCCTTCTATCCCAGGGGGTTGAGAAGGGGTAAGCTCTGCTCTCTGGATACCTGAAGGCAACTCTTTGCGTCTGCTTTGTTTCGTTCAAGCTACGTACCTCCAAGTTTCTTCAACTAAATCTTCTAGAACATAGCAGAGGCATGTCCTCACTGGGTGCTCCTTTGGGTAATGATGTGTAGGAGTAGAGATCTAACTCACCCACTCTGCAACAGAGAGGCCTTGGGGACACAGCTCAGCCACACAGTCTGCGCCTCAGAAAGCGTTTCCAAGCTGCCTGTCATCAGTGACTTCCCAACCTCCTTATCACTTAAAATCAAAACCTCACAGCCTGACCTTCAAGGCCTTTATTAATCTGGCCTAACCTTTCTGTCCAGCTCTACTGATATTCCTGGAGGCCTATCCTATCTTTGATGCTCAAATTCCTCACACATGCACAGCCAGCCCCCTCATTCATCAGGCTCTTATGGTCCTGCCTCAGCCCCCAGTGCCACAGAACAAGCCCTCTATGGAATAGTGATGGTGAACCTTGCACAGCTTGCAACGATACAAAAAGCCTGCTGTGGACCATGTGACAGGCCCACCACTGCTGCCACAGACATTTGTGCAAGCATTGATCTGCAGAATAACCTGAGGCTTCTATTATGCTTATGTCTAGGGGTCCCCCCAAAGCCTCATGCAGTAAGGGAGGGGTGGGCTTCTAGAGTTTTTGACTGATTCATGGTCCAATGCTGGGATTACGGGGTGAGTGCTCACCCATCCAGGGGCAGGTCACCTGCACGGGGACAGAAAGAGGGCTTGCTCCTCTCTCCTTTTCCCATTTGTTCCTTTTGCTCTTGCTGCGTTTGCTGTCTTCTGCTGCCAAGAACAGCTGTCCTCTGCCATGTGCCACTCTGCCTTGGAGCCAGCCAAGTATGGGCTGAAAACTCCACAAACTGTGAGGTAAATAAACCTATCCTTCCTTAATTCTGGGCATCAGGTATTTTGTCTCAGCAATGAGAGAAAAGTAACTCAGACAGCATCCAAGTCCACTAAGGACTCAGCAAGCAGGATATTATGTCCCTACCCATGGCTGGCCCTGATTAGCTCACTTCTTCTGCACAACAAGGCAGCATTCCATGGAGACAGCTCTCCCACCTGTGCACTGAGGCTATTCACTGTGTCAGGAAATTAGGGCCACCTGATGTTTCCTCTGGCTGCACAAAGGACAGTGCCATGCTGAGCCTGGGTGACATGAGGGAAGCCTAGGGCCTGGGGCAGGAATGGGGCACACCAGCTCCCACAAGTCCCAAGGGATGCTCCTTTGGGTTCTTCCCTGAGGCAAGCTGCAACCAGGGCCCTGTTACCTCATTCTCTTCCTCATTATGCAGCTGTTCAGTGTAAGCATCTGGCTTTCGAATGAGAGGGTCCACCAGCATCAGGAAGGCCATGTAGAGCAACAGGGCCCCCACCACGGACAAGTAGATGATGATGATGACCTGTGGGAGACACAGCCTGCCCGGTGAGCCGTCACTCACGGCCAGGACCAGAAGTCCATGTGTTCTGTGGATGGTGACTCCTCCAGGACGAGGGGGTGGCAAGGTGTGGAGGGTGGGAGCACCAGGAAGGGACAGGGATGCCCACACCAGCTGTGTCCCGTCCCAGGGAGTCCCACACGGAGTGTTCTGACAGGATTGAGGAGGGCAGAAGGACACCAGAGCCACTCCTACTAGGGGGGAAGGGGTAAGCAGATTCCACCTGGCTGTAGGAATGAGGCAGAGGGTCTGGAGGGCAAAGGCCAACAAAAGCCTGGGTATGTGGGCTTACTGTGTGGGGTGATGGGGTGCCCTCCTGGAAGGGCACAAGGCTCACTCAGTGTGCGCCACTGTGTGGCAGGGACAGACGGGCCTGAAGCTGCATCCTGGAGGGCTGAGGCCAACCTACCTTCCCTGGGGAGAGTGGAGGGCCACGTGAGGATGACAGTGTTCTACAAACAGGGCCCCCTAAGCTGGAGAATTTTTTTAAAATTCTTTTAATCTTTTATTTAATATTTATTTGGTACAGGGTCTTGCTACATAGCTCAGACTCACAGTGATCCTCCTGTCTCAGCTTCCACAGAGCTGGGATTACAAGTGTGCGCTACCACTCTGGTTTTGGTGGCCAGCTTGGCATGGGGCTGGTTTTGGGACATGGTAGTGGGGATTGAACTCAGGTCCTTGCAATTGCCAAGCAGGTGCTGAGACCACTGAGCTATCTCCCTGGCTCTGGAGAAATCATCTTACAGATTTAATGAGGTTGCTTTGGGGTTTCTTGGCAGGGTGCTATGGGCATTTCAGGTGGGCCCCCATGTTCCTTGTGATGATGTCAGTCAATAATGTCAGTCAATAATGCCACTCATTGCTGGGGCCACAAAAGCATCTCTACTCTCTCAAAATGCCCCTGGGAGGGGGCCGTGATAGTTTACTGAGAGCCAAAGAACACATAATTCACCTCAGAGCCCAGGACTAATTAAGAAAAGAAGCTTGAACCAGCTTTGCTGACTTAATCTCCCTTTTTTTTTTTTTGGTGCCAGAAATCAAACTCAGGACCTTGAGCTTACAGGTAAGTACTGTACCACTAAGCTACATCCCCAGCCCAGGCTGACTTCATTCCCAATGCCTTTTTACCTCCATAACACTTGACTAACACTGGCTTCTCACTTGACTGTAAAGTAGGATTAAAAATAAAAGGAGAATCTTGGGTCTTTCAAATTTGTTGCCCAGATAAGTTCAACAGGCCCAACTTCCTCCTGGACCGAAATACTAGGTTCATGCCTCTCTAAGCAGAGTAAATAATCACACTTCTTGCCTACACCTGACAGGCAAGGAGCGTGGAGGCTGGATCTGTACAGGGTGGAGGGGGTTGGGTTGGGTAGAAGGACTGGAAGAAAATGTGAGGGGTTAAGAAGATGTGTCCCATGGGGTCCCTGCCCTGGCAAACAAACAAGGAGAGGTGCATCTGGCTCTGAATCGAAGGTCTTGGGCATCTGGTCTCCAAAGGGTCGAGCCCACTGGAGCAAGCTCAGAGGTGGTGAGAGAGACTCCACAAAGGGCTGGCCTGGGAGCAGGAGGGCAACGAACAGTACAGCTACAGAGAAATGCCATGGGCCCCAGGAGGGTGAGAACATGAAGGCACTCACAGCCTGGGAAGAGCCAGGGCTTCCTGGGGCAGGCAGGGAGGAATGCCATGAAGCCCACCTCCCCTCCGATCACACCTCAAAACCAGGAGCCTGATGGAGAGCACAGCAGCATCTTGAAACTCAGGAGGGTTATTGGATGATACGGTTTCTACACTTGCCAGAGGACAAACAAAAATAAGCTTAAAAACAGGAAGGGTAGCTTCATGGCCTCTGGCTGAATCCCGCCTGCTAGCAGGGGAAGGGACAGAGATCTCACTAGATCTAAAACGGCCTCCAGAGCCTCGTGGTTTTTCAAATCAACTGGATTATAAGGGCTTATGGTCAGCCTAATTCTAGGAGGTGGGGTCTGGTCAGAAAAGGTAGGTCGCTGGGGGTATGGCGAGAAGGGTGTTACCTCCCTCCCAGGCGCCCTGATTGCTGCCTGGCTGCGGGGACACAGCAGCCTTCCTCTGCCAGGCCTCTACCATGCTGTTTCTTCTAGGGGCTCAGCTGACCACTGCCTGACACATGCACCCAAGTAAGCCTCTCCTCAGAGCTGTGAGTGCTAGCTCTTGTCTCAGAGGAGAAAGCGATGAAGACAGATGTGGTGTATCCTTCTCATTCCCCATGCTGGGTGCTGCGCAGTCACCTCTCTCCTGAGTTCACCCAAGTGGTGGCTGAGAACAAGGCTCAGGAGAAAACGCAGGAGCCTGGGTGCCGGCACCCAATACCTAGCACTTATCCAGGGTTCCATGGACTGGTCACAGACAGGACTGTGAGCTACAGCAGGGCAGGCTTCCCTCTCTACCCAAGCCAGGCACGAACATGGCAGACACCCAAAACAGAAATACAGAATGCACAAGAGACAGAAGAAAAAACTGGAAAGAAGGGGAGCGAAGCGCAGACTCAAGCCACTGGACAGGCACCGCTGGTGAGGTGTGGCCAGGGGACCCTGTGTTTGCATTGGGCCAGCATTAAGGGCATCCCACAGAATAAAGCAGAGACTGGGAGGAG
Source organism: Ctenomys sociabilis (assembly GCA_004027165.1). Lineage (NCBI taxonomy): Eukaryota > Metazoa > Chordata > Mammalia > Rodentia > Ctenomyidae > Ctenomys > Ctenomys sociabilis. The sequence continues at coordinate 41,945 of PVKA01011664.1, read as the reverse complement.
GACAGCCAGGGTCGCAGAGGGACGGGGCAAAGGTACCTTGATGGTGGTGGTGCTGCGTTCCTCGTACTTGCACTCGCACAGCAGGCAGTAGGCCTCCACATCATGGCCAGGCACCGGCATGGGCTCCACCACGTGCAGGCAGTTGCTGCAAAAGAGAAAGGGGACTGCGGGTGAGGGGGCTGCAGGACACCCTCAACTCTTGAGGTCCAGGAAGCAGGCAGCCAGGTGTAAAGCTACACCAAGGAACAATGGAGGGCTTTGAAAGGCAAGGCTGGCAGAGCCCCTTCCCCAGCCAGAGCCTGGTAGCCCCTGGCTGCGTCTTTCAGAAGGGGCTCTCTGATCGGTGCTTCCAGTGCCAGGTCCCCCTGCCCTGCCCTCTGCAGCCTTCTCTTCTTGTGCTCATCCATCCCAAAGGTTTCCATGAAGAAGCTGGTGCATCTTAGGTTAGAATCCCTTGCCACGCCCCCTCTTCTCTTCTGAACTCCTCAGCACTGCAGGATTCATCATTGAGTACACTGAGGGGCCACGAAGCCACGGGTGTACCACTGTCCTCTGCCTACAGGACCCAAGCCTGTACCCTGGCTCCATGGTCCGTGTTTCTAGTAGCAGAGGACACCTCTAGCACCTGCTCTACTGATCAAGGCAAATGCTGCAACTCATCTCCGACTTCGCTTTTCCTTCACCTGCAAACCCACTAAGTGCCTTAAAAACCTCTGCAATCGCTCTCTTAGCCAGGTGGGGCACGTGTGGAATCGCAGCACTCCAGGAGGTTGAGGAAGAGGCCTGAACGTCTGAGCTCAGCCTCAGCGCTTTAGCGACTCAGTGAGCCCCCTTCTCAGGATAAAACAATTAAGGGTGCGGTGTCAGTTGGGATTGTAGCTCAGAATGAGAGCCCTGAGTTTAATCCCCAGTACCATAGAATAAAATAAAATAAAATTTATATTTTCCATTCTCGCCCTGCGCTGCGGCTCTGCTAAGGCCCCCATCATCGCTTCCTCAGCTGTCCCTCCTTGAGTGTGCCCAGGCTCAACACCACCTTTGCATAGTGCTCAGTGGCTGTGCCTACATGGGGTTGCCAACATTGCCAGCAGGGTGAATCCTAGAGCCAACCCCCTTGGCAAGCTAGCTGAACTGCCCTGCCGGGCCTCAAGCGCCTCGCTGCAGGCCAGTCCCCTCTGCATCCTCCAGCCACGCAGACCTGCTGGCCCACTGTCTGTGGCAGCCACACCCCTCGCTCCTGCTAGGAATGCAGCCTGCCACTTACTCTCACCACTCTGTGGGTCTGACCTCTGCCCCCAACTTAGTGAGTGGCAGCCACACACACATGGTCTAAGGGTACGTTTCTGTAGCCACTGTCACCTGGCAGTGCTCCTGAACCAAGGAAACTGAAAACAGAAGGTTCTGCGCTTTAAAAAAGGGAAACAGAGGTACGCATGGTGCCACAGGCCTGTGATCCCAGCCTTTGGGAAGCTGAGGCAGGAGAACTGCAAGTTCAAGGCCAACCTGGGCAAATCACTAGACACAGTTTCAAAACACAATTTTTAAAAAGGTTTGGGGATATAGTCAACAATAAAGTGCGTATTAGCACCTCTCAGCATTATGCAAATAAACACGAAACAAAATAACAACTAGGGTAAGGGGATCAGGAGAGCAAAGTGGCAACTCTAGCATGGCATTGAGGCCAAAGCCCCAATCCAGAGCTCTGGCCTCAGGGATGCATGAATCCCCACGTCATGCTGCAGTGGACAGCCAGGTCCAGGCTGTCTCAACTTGGCCACCACGTGTCCATGTCCTCTGCAGCAAGACACCATGGTTGCATCAGATGTCCTGAAAGAACCAAGTACAGCTCCCTGAAAGCAAGAGGCCAGAGCCCCACCATCAGGGTGGCTTTTTGTGGAAGCATGAAAGGTGAGGGATATGAAGACCCTACATTGAAATAACAGTGGGAGGCCCTCAAAAGACTCTGTCCTCCCGAAAGTTCAATCCACACCTCTAGTAATCTGCGAGTATGCTACCCGCACTGCTCCCCACAGTGAGGAGGAATGGGCCTCCTCACTGTATCCAGAGGCTCTGCCGTCAGGCCTTGCACACGCTTCCTTCCTCTGGGAGGAGGTGACGCACAAGGCCAATTTGAATGGCTGTTGTTCTGCCCCGTGGGACTGTCACCTTCCTCCCTGGGAAGTCTCCACAAGCTTCTGGGGACCAAATTCTACTTGTTCCTAAGCCACATGTTTGGAAGGCTGCTCTGATAGCTACAGCAGGATCTGCAACCCCCTCCCAAGGCCAAGGTCTGGTGTTGGGGCAGCAGGCAAGGTCAACTGAGTTCTTCCATTCGGAATCCTGTGCCCAGGGAAACAGGTCGTAATGGGCTCACAGGGACAGCAATGAGATTCAATATTTCTGCATTCTGGGTCTTGTAGGAATCAGTGAAACCCTAAATCTTTTCTTGAGCCCTTTTGGGGATCAGTCATAGAAGATTCCATGGACTGGTCAGGGTTAAGGGGAGCAGATTAAGAGAAAGATAAGTGGGGTTTAATGCTCTGCTCTTCTACCTACTCTATGATTGCAGTAATTGAGTTGACATCTCCAGGCTTTGATATCCTCATTTAGGATGGAGGCTGACCCAACCCACATCTTTCAGACTGCCCTCCTGGGTGGCCCAGGAAACCCTGCAGGAGGGGGGCAATGAGTGGTCACTCAGCCAAGGCAATTCTGATTTCTTGGTTTACATATTTTGTTCCCATAACATTGTGTTTGTAGAAGACACAATGTAGCAAGTTCAAAGGGTAATAAATTAATCCAGCTGTTAAGTTCCTTCCTGCTCTGGGACTGCTTCTATAACACATCTTACAGACACCAATGGGCAGCACCACAGGCAGGGGTTTCTAGCTTTTCCTACCTATGCTATTATGAACTCTTCACACTAGATGGCAGAAGATCCACAACACACACATACCTGGCCTGGCCATTAAACCAGACAACTACGCTATCAAAGGAAAGGGGGCAAGTGGCCCGCCAGCAGGGGACACATGTGACACCAGAGGGAAAACATGGCAGCAACCTAAAGGCCCAGTCAAAGTGATCTCCAATTCTGGCCCTAACACTGAGGTGCTAGGATCACTGTCAAGGTCGCACCCCCCCCCCCGCCAAGGTGTCCAGACAGGCACACGACAAGCTCTACACACTGCCAATGTTGCTGGGTCCCAAATCCTGGCATCTCAGCTCCCAGCCTCAGTTTCTACCCTATTCCTTAATCGAGCTATCCTAAGGATATCAGGCTATGTCATCAGGCAGCACCCTCACTCTGTCTTCTAAGTGGAAGAAAGAAAGAAACCAGAAATTGAGAGATCTAGACAGGACTCAAGCTTGGGTTTTCAGGCCATACCACAAGCCCCAGCATAGTGACAGTGCTGCTCCAATCTCCCATGCCTGCCTGTATGGGGCAAGGGGTGGAGACCTGTGCTCTGAGAATAAAAGGGCCTGTTAATGTCTTCACTATTTGAAATATATGTAAAGACAAGACAGACAGATGGAAGGGAGCTGGGGGGAAGGATGTCAATAGGGCCCTTTCTACTAGGCCTTCATGTCTCAGGACTTTGTAAATCCATCAGGACAGTAAAAGCAGAGAAAACAGGCCAGGTGCTTGGGAGCAGCCCAAGTTCTCCAGGACTAGAGTATAAATTTGATAATGAGGCCACTAGGCACTAGGCATGATGACAATGCTAATGTTTATGCAGCGCTTACTATGTGCCAGATATTGTTCTAATACTCGCTATACTTACATGCACATGCACAAATACATATACCCTTAACATTCAAAACACTGGCACCATTTTGCAAATAAGAGAAAACAAAAAACCAGTGAAAACAGTAACCTGTCACACAAGTCACAAATAGCAAAGCTATACTGGAAGCCAGGAAAGCTAGCTTCAGAGTCATGGATCATTTTAAGAGTTAAAAACCAAACTAGTTTCAGAACTCTCAGTATTTAACAGAAAGACTATTACCTCTCTCCAGTGCTTTTTTTTTTTTTTTTTTTTTTTTTTTTTTTGGCGGAACCAGGGATTGAACTCAGGCCCTTGAGCTTGCCAGGGAAGCTGAGTCATCTCCCCGGCCCCTCTCCATTCCTATTTGCTGAACCAAACTCTCAGGTAGGGAGCAAGCTGCTAGGAGTCTATATTTCCTCAAAGCTTGCCTGATGGTCCTAAAGCACACAGAGGTACTACTGACCACACACCTATCCCGTTATCCCTTCCCTAGTGACCTTGCTCCATCTGTGCTCTGATCCCCTCAAGGATGGGGCTTCCCAGTGGAACAGAAGGGTTTCTCTAGCCCATGGTATGGCTTCCCTGAAGTTTGCATCCATTGGCCTCCATTCTATACTAGAGCCAATGCTGGACCCACAAGATCTCCACACGCCCCCAGTGCTCTCTGCCCCACCTCCTCTAGCATACCAGCCCTTCCCCTGGTCTTGGGGAGCACCATGTATTCCAAGGCCCTCTCCTCTTCAGCCTGTGTTCAGTCCCTTAAATCATTCCTTCTGGGACAAGGTGCTAAAACTCTGTCTCTATGTGTCTCTGCCTGCCCGTCTCTCTCTCTCTCTCTCTCTCTCTCTCTCTGTATTTGGAACTGAACTGAAGGCCTTCCCTTCTTTCCCCCTTTTTTTTATCTTAAGATAATGCTAAGTTGCTAATATGCTCAAGCTGGGTTTGAATTTGTAATTCTCTTGCTTCAGCCAGCCTCCAAGAATGCGAGATCACACACATGTATCACCTTGCCCAGCTTTTGTTTTTTAAAAGGAGGACATAAGAAATGCTTTCAAGTCTCCAAGAGTATAACTTAAATTCTTTTGGGGGGTTTCAGTCTATGCAATTATAAAATGTAAACAATACCCATCCCATTTCCAATTGATCTTACAAAGTTGTTATAAAACTAGCACAGAATAACACAAGAGCAGAGCAGAGCTTTAGAAAAGCACCGAATATTGCATAGTAGGTCCCCAACTTATGAACATTCAAGTTGTCAACTGTCACAGATACGAGTAGACCTCCAAATCCAAACAGTCATAGACATCAACAATCATCGAAACAGCTTACCTGTCTACCTTACCATTTTAAGGTAACTGTAGTTTACTTACAGTTGTACTGTACTGTACCACCATTCTAAGGTAAAGTAAAAATAGTTTATTTCCAGTATTTTTGTGTGTTTGGTGTTTTTTATATTTTACATGGTACTATATTATTGTCAAAAGTGTATAAGACTCACTTTGCTAGACTTACAAACAAATCTGACCTATGAATGTTCTTCTGGAACAGTGCTCATTCATAAGTCAGGGACTTCGAGTCATACTACTTACCTCTTCCAACTAGGATTTCCCTGGAGGGAACAAACACAAACCTTGACCCACATGTATCAATAAAAATCCCAAATTCAAAAGTAGTTCTGAGGCTGGGGAGATGGCTCAGTAGAATAAGCGCTTCCCTGGCAGGAGCAAGGGCCTGAATTCAATCCCCAGTTTTGAAAAAAACAAAACAAAAAAACTAGTTCTGTACAGCCAGCCAGCCAGCTCAGTGAATTAAAATGCCTGCTTAGGCAGAGGCAGGGACTGGGTTCAAATCTGGAGTGCCCTGCACTTGGGAGCACACTGAGACAGCAACTGAGACTGGGCATGCTGGCACACACCTATAATCCCAGTGCTTGGGAGGCTGAAAACAGGAGGATCACTGTAAGTCCAATCTGTGTAGTGAGATCCTATAGACTCTGTACTAAATACATAAAACAAACAAACAAAAACTAGTCCTCAGTTAGAATTTAAGGCTTCTAGGTCCTGTTTCTGATGGATCATTGTATTATCATCGCCCATGGAGAGGGGAGAACAAGCTTATCCTCAAGGGGATCCAAGAATACTACAACACTGCCCACTTCAATTAGGTGTAGCAGCGAAGAGCCAGCTGCATGCAACACCTTACCAGTCTTTCTGGGACACATTCTGGTTGTAAATGTGCCCACTGATGTTTCTGTAGGGTGGACAGATGCATTTGCAGCGAATATCTTCAGAACTCTGGAACAGAAATCAGGTATCAGAGAGGAAGATTTCCTGTGGATTTAGATCCTAGCAAGGCTAGAATTTTTTAATTCTAGCAAAGGTAGACGTTTTAGTTCTCTGCGCAGTACGCTCAAATTCAGCATACTACATCACAAGGTCCTCAAGACAGAAACTGTACAGGTGTCAAGTGCAATTCCCAGGAATCTACTAAGTGGGGTGCTTGTGAGCAAAGTGACAGTCCTGCTATACCTGTAGCTTATACTTCTGGTCTGTGGGCTGGGAGCCCAGCTTCTTCCCTTAATCCTATCTCTAACCTACCAGATTAAAATTGGGGAAAAGAAAAGTGTAGAAAGAAATAAGAAAAAGTGTGTGCTTCCTGCATAAATACTTATGCAGTTCCTTTGAAAATTCTTCCTCCGTGGAATGGGTAAAAGGTGATATTACAATTAGGATTCCCTGGAGGGAACAGAAGCAAACCTTGACTCAACTTTCCTTCAAAGCCTTTGATCCTCAGAACCTCAGATATCCACATTAAGCTCCTGGTCCTCCATCCTTAAGGAAAGGGAGATATCTCAGAAGCCCACACTTAAGTGGGCCCCTGTCATAACAAAAACTTCCATCTGTATAAGGCTTCATATTCAGAGAGCAGTTCTGCACTGAGATGTGATCTGCTTGTCTCTAGCTGAGCTGTAGATCTAACCACTACTATTTTACCCGGGAGAAGGAGGTAGGAAGAAGAACTTAATTTCCCCAAACTTTCTTGCTGAATTTCCACCACAGGTCTCTCTCCTCCCGGGACTACTGCCTGGTGCCCTGCCCTACCCTACCCTGCAGTTTAAAGCCAAAAGATTGTCCCCTCCCCAGAGAGCGAGGCCCCAGCTATCTGGAGGGAGGGGGCTGCAGACACGGGGTTGGGTCTAGAGGTGCGGCTGGAACACCTCCCTCACCTTGTAGGCTTGAGCTGGGGGCACCAGCAAACACCCGGCAACCACTACCAGAGATAGGAGTTTCATGCTTATCAAGCTTGCTGGGCTAGCACGACCGGGCACCTGAAGAAAAAAAAAAAAGAGCCGTGGAGTCGGGGACGAGAAAGTGGCCACACTGCAGCCTGAATCATCTTGCTAGGACGTGGAAATGGGGCTGGGAGACACGATACCAGGGCCTCTTAAATAGGGTCACCAAAAGCGCCTTTCCCTCTCTCTCAAGTCTCCAGCTTTCCACTGGCCTCTCCGGGCATCCGGCGGGGCAGAGGGCCTAGATACGGCCGCCGGGAGCCTCCGAGGTGCCGGCCAGGCCCAGCTCTGACCCTAGCGTTTCGCCCCACCGTCCTCCGCCATCTCCGCCTCCGCAGCCCGGCAGCTCCTCCCCGCTCTGGCCGACAGAAACTCCAGGTACAAAATATGGGGTCCCTAATCCGACAGCAAAAGCCAATGGCACCCTCTCCCGGGGACTTCGGGCCGGAGCGGGACCCCCAAAGTCCCCATGCCCAGCCCACCCCACCCCCCAAGCCCCCTTTCAAAGCCTAGCCCACAAACCTGCACGCCCCGAGGCAGCTGCAAGGGACCGAGGCGGCCCCGCTCCTATTGGCTGGCCAAGCAGCCTTTCAAACCAACCTCGCTATCACCAAGGCAACAAGACCCACCTCCGCTTCAGTCCGGAGACTCCCACTTCAAGGGATAGGCAGACATGTCTCAAACCCGACCAAGCAAGAAAAGGGAATGGATTGTATTTCTTAAACCTGACCAAGCAAGAAAAAGTACAGGCAGCCTTGAAAACCTGGTATAACTTGTTAGGACCCCTTCTGCAATGCTTCAGCTCTCCTGTGTTACAACATTCACCTTGTTCCATCTTGCTGTCTTTTTAGAAATTAAATATTTATTGAGCAATTGCAGAATAAATGATCCAAGGAGTTCCAACAATCTGAAACCACAATATTGAGAGGGCTATCACATATAGAATGAAACATTTCTTCAAGAGATAGAATTTGAGATAAATGAAGATTATGGACAACGGATAGGGCAAGTGGAGAGGAGGAAGGCAGGAAGGTAAGCCAAGACCAGCGCTGCATAGCGTAGGAGTGAGGTTGTGAGCTCAGGGCTGAGCCAGAGACTTGGGCTTACAGCTCCCTGGCAGCACAAGGACTTGAAAAGCCTAGGAATGAATGCGTTCTCTCCATTAGAAGAGGCCAAGAGAAACTCTGGATGCATCAGCTCTGCCCTCCAACGACTATTCATCTATATTCTGAGCCCCTGCTCCGGCTCCCAGGGTTGGAGTTAGATGACCAACTGAGGCCAAAACCCATCCCCTCAGCTCTCCTCTTTTGTACCTATTTCCACCTCAACAATCCTAGTGCCAGTTTGGCCAATTGAGGCCAGGTCTTGGCACCTATGCCAGTGCTGAGGAGCTGAGTTCCTCCCCAGTCTATCCCCACTCTTGGTTTTCCTGAATGAGACAGAACAGCTGGCACCACCCCTATACTGTGCCTGCTCTCCCCAGCATCAGCTGTATGCTTCTGCTTTTCTTCTGATCTCCAGCAAAGCTTAGCAGTTCGGTGCCCCTAGCCTCAAGCTTCTAAGAGACACTGAACTTCCTCATTTTTATAACAGAAACTATGCTTTAACTAAAGAAAAACAGTCATCCAACCTAGAGCTAACACAAAGCCATAGTGGTAAAATTCACTTATAGGATGCTCAAAGGGGCAGTAACTTGGGGTACAGAGGAGACTTTGCCATCAAGTCTGTGAAAATGATCTGTGTTGTTGCGTGAACCATAGGTCATGATTTGCACTGCTGTGTTGCCAGATTCAGACCTCGACCATGTGAGAGAGATGAGTGAAGCCTTGAGAGACAGAGAATAAATTAGCCTGAAAGCCAGGGGCCTTCACCAGTTCAGTGAGGCCTAAACTGACTCCAGCCCCCAGAATTATTGAGAACAAAGGCAGCAGAGTTGTGCTGAGCACAGATGTTTGGTTTAGGTAACAAGGAGGATGAGCAAGGCCTGATGATAGTTTAGCTGAATAAATCAACTTGTATCTGACTGACAGCTCCCAAGGCCCATTTCTGCCTGAGCTGGCAAAACATCCTTTCCTTAAGGCTTTCTGACACCTGGAACTTAGCAGTCTTTTGCCTCCCCAGTCAACCCAAGCAGATATTGTGATACATGTTGGATATTACAAGGAACTCCAAGGGGCTGGGGAGATGGCTTAGTGGAATAAGTGCTTCCCTGACAAGGAACTCCACATCAAACAGTATTCCACTGAATGAAAATGCCCCAGTTCATTTCTGTGTTCTCTTACAGGAGGATATTGGGTTGTTCTCTGGTTTAACTATTGTGGACAAAGCTGTGGGGACTGTAAATATTTTCTTTATTTTGATTTTTGTTTATTTGTTTTTGGTGACCACCTGCACTCATCTCTTGTGTGTGTATGTGTACCCATGACTGGAACTCTAGCTCACAGGGTACTCAGAGTTATACAATACAAATGTGAAGGTACAGTTGGAGGAGGGCATAAGGGTGATCAAATTTGAAGATTCATAGAGGGGCTTTCTGACTAAAAGAGGGGGCTTAAGTGTCCTGGTCAACAACTCTAGAGTGTTTTCAAGGACATGCATTTTGGTAAAAAACTTACCATGAAGGTAGAGCATATGCCTCACATATTGCAGAAAGCTCAAAGCTGTGTGTGTGCAGGTGGGTGGGCCCTCATCCAAAAAGATTTGTGCCTGAGCCTCAGTTTACCACTCCCACAAATATAAGATGGGGGAAATAAGTAAAGTAACTATAAATAGAGCACGGTGATGTGACTGACAAGAATAAATAAGCTAAGCTGATCTGGGTGGATGGGGCTCAGGATCTGATACCTCCTTTTATCTAGAAGGGCCACCCCACTCTGTGGAAGAAACCCACAGCCGGGAGCTCTGCTCCCTTTAGGGACACACGCTGCAAAGATCACAGAAAGGAATCTACTGAGGGTAGTGGTCAGTATGACAAAGGGCTCAGATCCCTGGCAAGTGATGAGCAGCTGTAGGAACACTGTCCTGAAAAAGAAATCTGTGGGGGGATTGTAGCTGCCTTGGGAAAGGAACAGAGTGTGTCGTGCAGGACCCCAATAAGTAGACAGAAAGAGAAGGAGGGGAGGGAGATCTTTCAGTTTCATATCAGGTTGTCTAAAGAAGGAATGATTCCCACAGTGCTTTGTACCAAATGGAAACTCAAAGTGGCTTATATCTGCTCTTACACAAGTGTATATGTAAACTGATTAACCCAAGGAAAATGGGATATGTTGGAAATAAGTGGGAAATTCCCATAGTCTAAGAAATGACAAATATGAGAGCACCATTCATGCCACACCTGGGGGAGGTGGAATGAATTGGCTGAATGCCCCTACCCTGGGGACATGGTTGTTACCCAGTAGGCGGAGTCCACAAGAGAAGGATGGTAGTTCCTAGACCAGACTCAGTCTTTGCCTGCCCCTTGGCAGAAAGGTCAGGACACCTCAGTGATGCCCAAGGTCAACTCCATCATAGATTAGAAGCTCTGACTAGCACCAGGGCCAGTGAACCCGAGTCCCCTGAGACATCCATCCCCTGCTGCCCATTCCCAAGAGAGAGTGGCATTATGCTTTTGATTTGTTTGTGTTTTAGAGATGGGGTCTCACTATGTTGCCCAGTTCGGCCTTGAACTCCTTGGCTACAGCAGACGCTGGGCCTCAGCATCCCAGTAGATGCAGCTGGCACCACCCCTTCAGCTCTAGCAGCATTACAATAAAAACCATCCTCAGTTGACCGTAACTTGCCCTAAAGGTGAAATATGCGTCCATCAGGTTGATTAACTTTTTACTAGCAGCAGTAATGTGAACCACCATAACCGGGTGATGAAATGCCTGCTTCCCTGGGAGACAGACAAGCTGATGGATTTGTATTTCCAACAAACATATCGAATGCCTACTATGTGTCAAGCCCTGTGCTAGACATCCAGATTCATTAAGCCAGGGTAAAAATGGAAAGGTTAAATATTTGCCCACATAGACGCAAAGGGCAAGCACATTGCATGGGGGCTACTCAGCAGGGGGCAGGCCAAGCAGGGGCAGGACTCCTTTCTGGACAAACCCATGCCAGCCTCACCCTGGAGTAACCCACACAGCAGCTGTCCAGTCCCTCTCACCCAGCCCACCAGGGCTCCACCCTGGCGGCCTTAGAATGAGGACATTTCTGTCTCATGCCAGCAGCTGTCACCTAAGAAAGATTAAGAATCTTTTGCCAGGCGATGAGGCTTATTGCGCCTGAGATGGGGGGGGGGGGGCAGCTTAGATTTCTCTCCCCTAGGTAATTAACCCGGGGAACAATGTGACAAGTCTCCCTTGACATTCCCCACCCCCCAGCTCTCTGCCCCCTCGCTAGCGACAGGCCAAGCTAGGAAGGTTTCTGGGAGACCCAGGGAAGGGGCGACTCCGTTTTCTCCTGGGGTAGGGGTGGGGGATGGGGAGTTTGAGATAGCTCCCGTGGGGGACGTCCCGGAGCCCCAGGCCCTGGCTCTGTAGTCTGGGCGGCGACAGGTAGAAGCTTTTCAGAAGCTAAGGTTGTTGCAGAAAGTGAGCTGGGACCCATTGGGGTCGAACTGACCACCGCGCTCTCCAGCGACTGCCGGAGGTCGCTTCTCCCAGCCAGGCAGGAGGCTGGCTTCTGCTGATCCCGGGAGACATAGCAGCACGGAGACACTAATCCGCTGTTTTTACACATACTCACTTCACACTCGAGAGATCGCCTGCCTCACATTGCACTCATAGCTGGCGGGAGCTGTGGTTTTAAAGGCCCGCAGGGGAGTTGTGGGACAGAGGGAGGGACAGAGGCCAGCTCACTGCCTTGAGGGTTCTCATCTTCCAGCTGCCCGTTCACTGAACCCTATTGATCTCACCACCCTTTGGGAATAAAAGAGAGACTCCAGAGGGAAAGTGAAAACATGTCAGAAGTGGAAGAGTTTCTTTGGGCTAAGAATCCTGCATACCTCTCTGGCAGGGAGTGCTGAGTGTTTTTTTAAAAAATGTTTAGAATGGATTTGAAAGAAGCCAGCCTAACAGCTTGGGCAGATGGTAGGGGTCTGCATACTTGTAGATATTCTCTCAGGAAATAAAGAAATGGTAGGAAGGAGGCCTGGACTGTGTGATTTCCATAGACTGGGCCAACCCCTCACTTAACAGATAAGTAACCCAAAGCCCTGACTGGGAAAGCATGTAGCTGGTGTCCTGAGGCAGCTCCTTATTTCTCTTCTCCTGGCTCCCCCAAGCTCCACCCCATGTGAAACCAGGTTTTAGGATTGGGGGCTTTTCCCCCAGAGAGTTAATCAGGCTGTTTTCTATTCAGAAGGTTTTTGCTGTTGTTGTTGTTGTTTTTTTTTTTTTTTTTTTTTTTTTTTTTTTTTTTTTTTTTTTTTTTTTTTTTTGGCAGAATAAGAAGCACTTATTCTACTGAGCCATCTCTCCAGGCCTCAGAAAGTATTTTGAACATCTCTCATTCTGAGATCCTGTCTCTCAAGTTAGGGGAAACAGGGGCTTCAGGGGTTAAAGAATAGTCACCAGTGTAGGCTTTCACAGAGGTGAGAAGTTCATGAGCACAAGGCACTTGATCAGTTTACAACAGGCTGTTAATAGAGGCCATTAATCACAGGCCAACTGCAGCTGGCTCAGCCTGGGACAGGGACAGCCCACCCTGCCATGGGACAGACAGATAGGAATAGCAGGGAAGGACCTCCTGCAATTACCCTGACGCCTGAAAGTCAATCCCAGGAGCAAGGCAACACCATGTTACTGGTTCATCTAGTTGGTGTCTCATTCGTTCCTGCCTCAGATATCTCAACCCGAGTAAGACACCTGACACAGTGCCTGGCACACAATAGGTAATTACTAAAATATTTTTCAAAAGCCTGGATTTGGAAAGCCCTGCCCCCAGACTATAAGAGAGAGGAAAGTGTGAGTTTTATTAGTTTCAGCTGACAGCTACAGGTCAGAAACGTATGTAATGTAACCAGCACCCCAATGCAGCCGAAGCTGTCTCCGGCACTTAGGGGCAGATTTTCACCTGTGAGGGAGCTGTGGGTGGAGAGAACAACCTGGTTGTGAGACTCCAGATGCCCAGCTTCATTCCTGAGATCTTGCTTCTCTTTCCATGGCCTTTGATGGAGCACACACCACCAAAGTCTTTGACATCCATAGCACTCCAGCTGGAGCTCATGATTCTTCTTGGATCCATTTTGGTCAAGATCAGGAGTCCGGTGGGCTTGGCTGGTGCCCATTCAACGGAGTGCTAGTTAACCTGATGCTAAGGAGCAGGAGGGCAGGCCACCAGGTCTCAGAATGTTCTACCTACACAGATTGTGTATTCTTTAGCCAAACACCAAGCCACCTGGATCCACTATACTATTGAAAACCAGAGGAAATATCTCTTGCCTTTTGCTACCTACTTGTTTTAATTTTGAATCTATTATAAGAGTAAGTAAATATAAGAATTTAATAACTTGGATACGCAGCCGGGGTTCCATCCCCAGTATGCCCTGCTGGCCCCACCCCTGGGGTGCACTGAAACGACGATTGAGACTGGCCGTGGTGGCATGTGACTGTAATATCAGTGCTCGGGAGGCTGAAAACAGGAGGATCACTGCGAGTCCAACCTATGTAGTGAGACCCACTAGACCCTGTACTAAATACATTATAAAAAAATAATAACTTGGATAAGTTCAGTGGCTACCCAGTATGTGGAATCTATTACACACCTGCCACCCTTCTCCATAATTATGCAAATAGCATACCATTTAAAATTGTGAAGCAATTCTTTTATCCCCTTTACAAGTATGAAAAAAGATGTACAGAGAGGTAAACTTATTTGATCAAAGGCACAGAGTAAGGAAGTAGCAGAGCTACTACTACCTGGCTCCAGGATCTATGCTCTGAGTCACCCAGGAAGGATGGGCCTAGGGAGAACTTTTTAACTGTGTCAGCCTCAAGCTTCATCTCCTGGAAAGATCCCTTTCTCCAGCCAGGTGGGTGAAGCTCTCCCCAGAGAAGGAGCTAAACAATCATCTAGTCCTCTGGGGAATTTCTCTCTTAGACTTCACTTGCTTCCTTTTCTCTGCCATCCAACAGGCTGGTCTACATTTCTGGCCTGAGTTCAGCTGTCATCACGGGGCCAGGAGGGGAATGTGCAAACCTTTCAGGATTGGGTACTGATAAGGCAGCTGTCAGACAGGGCATATCCTTGGACAGGGCCTCTCTATCTTATAAGTCTCAGGGTTGAGCACGGGGCCCTTTTTCTGTTCTTTGGCACCCTGGCCTCTCCGTGATCCAGTCTTTGTCTCTGTTGACACTTTGCTTACAGCTGCTGTATGTTGATAATATTTTCTGAGACTTTCATTTACCCCCACAATGCAGGCTCATATCAGGCTTGAGGTTCAAGGTCTCCACAGCCTATTGCTCTGTGGGGCCCAGACCTGCATGCCCAGCTGAGAGCTCTTCTCAGCTGTGTCCACAGAAGGAGGCTCTGCACATTCCTTGTCTCACTCAGGGCTGATAAATTTTTGAAGCCAGGACATTTGGTGAGCTGGAGTTGCCAGAGGCAGATTTTCAGGGATTGCTTGAAACATGTGCAGAGATTCAAAGTTCACAGTTCATGTAGCCAAGCATGCTGCAAACATCTGTGAGGGGCCAGAGTGTGAATAGTCTCAGACCATATTTAGTTCTGCTAGCGTAACACAAAAGAGCCACAGATGATATGTAAATGAATGGGTATTGCGTTTTAGACCTAAAATGGCCCCTGAGGGCCAGCCAAATAGCTCAGTGGATTAAAGTGCTTGCCTGCAAGTAGATGCAGGGGCTGGGGGAGGGGGGGTTCATGCCGGGCCCCGTCCCCAGGACGCACTTAGACAACCATTGAGACTGGGCATGATGGCATACCTGTACTCCCCCTCTTGGGAGGGCTGTAAACAGATGGATCACTACAAGTCTGATCTAGTAGTGAGACCCTGAACACCCTGTCGATCCTTCCCTAAAATACAATGAATAAATAAAATGGCCCCCCAAGTCTCAGGTGCTTGGCAGGTGATTAGATTATGCAGTAAGATAGCCGGCCTCCTCTTGTTGGGATGCGGGGTCTACTCAAATGGAGCAGGTCACTGGGGGAGTGGCTGAAGGGTTTCTCTTCTTGTCCAGCTACTCCTTTCTTATTTATTTATTTATTTATTTATTTATTTATTTATTTATTTATTTGGGACAGGGTCTCACTACACAGCTTGGACTCATAATGGTTCTCTTTTCAGCCTCCCCAGCGCTGGGATTGCCCGCATGTGCCGCCATGGCTGGTTTCCGTGGCTGGCTCCTCCCTGTGGGGCCAGCACAACATGTGGTGCCAGGGATTGAACCCAGGTCCTTGTACTTGCCAGGCAGGCTTTTCGACTGCCAGGCTATCTCCGCAGCCCCCACCCCCTGCTCCTCCTTTCTTTCTGTATTTTCTGATCACTACGAGGTGAGCAGCTTTCTTCCTCCATGCCCCTCTTCCAGCTAACTCTGTTGAGTCCAGGTAAACTCCTCCTGCCTCAAGTTGTGAGTGTCAGGTGTTCTGTCCCAGCAATAAGAAACGAAAAAAACAATGTGTGTAACTAAAACGTATACTTTTAGTTACAAAGCAGGCTGTGGGCCAGTGTTCACCTGTTGGCTGCCCCTGGTGAAAGCTAATCTGGGCCCTGGGCCTGCGTGGGCCCCTGGTGGCCACAGTGGTGCTGGGCAACCTGAGAATGTGACTGGTTGGTTAGGGTGCACCCTGGGCCCCCAAACAGAAGCACCCTCCTCACTCATCCTACCACAGGTCACAAGTGGACCGAGGCCTGGGGAGAGCCTTGGCTGAGGGTTGGGACTGCTGTTCTGGAAAGGGGCTCTGGAACGAGGTGTCCACCAGGTCTGAGCACTATGTTCAGTCCTTGTGTCCTGCTCAGACATCTCCCTCCCATGGAGGGACACCCCACGACCCTTGCCATGGACAAATGACCCTTTCTTTCACTGCGGGGGCTGCAGCAGCTCACTCCAGCTTCCCTGGTGGGCTCAGCAGAAGCCCCAGAGCAAATTCTCATAGGCTGTGTGTGGCTGCTGTGGTACATTTCATCTGGACTCTGTGCTCCTCAGCCGCTAGGAAGCGCGTGCTGAGAAGGAGCCTCAAGGAATCATTACAGGTGTAATGGACGCAGTTCATTGTGGAGGGAACACCCTTCCTTCCACCCCTGTGTGGCTCACTGCTCTGTCTGCCTCGTTCCTCACCTCCTCTAGTTAGCTAAGCCTTCCTTATCCTGCCAGCTGCCCCAAGGAGCCTCCTCCACTGCTCACCTCTCCTGAGTCTTGGGTGGGTCCCTCCATGTGTCCCATCATCCCTGGTCTCCTCCAGTGCCTCTGCTGTGGCCATCTGTTTCACCAGTGCACTTACCAAGAAGGAAGGGGCCACTCTGACTCACAGCTTCTGGGGCTTTAGTCCGTGGTCGCTTGATTCCTTCTGTCTGTGGTGAGGCAGAACAGAGCAGAAAAACCATGATGGCCACCAAGAAGCAGAGAGGGTAATAGAGAAGAGCCAAAGAGAAAGGGGCTGGAGACCAGACGTAGCCCCCAAGGTCACAGCCCCTGGCCCACTTCCTTCAGCTACACTCCACCTCCTGTTGCCACTCACCTCCCAGCAATGCCATTGATTGTACCTTTTTAATGGATTAATCCACTTGATAAAATTAAAGCCCTCATGATGCAGTCATCCCCCAAAAGCCCACTAAAACCAGGGGTGGTGGCGCACGCTGGTAATCCCAGCACTCACAAGGTTGAGGCAGTAGGACTACCATAGGTTTGAGGTGAGCCTAGGCTACATAGAGAGTTCAAAGCCAGCCTGCACTACAAGATGAGACCCCCCCCCAGGGGAAAAAAGCAACCTGTCAGCTGACAACCAGGGAAGGCTTTAACACATGAGTTTTAGGGTACATTTGAAATAGAAACTATAAGAGCCTACATCCTGTGTAAAAATGTAAGTTTAAAGACTTGCAACTTTGTGAAGGCAGGACTCTCACACCTTCCAGATATCTGCACACAGAAGTTCCTCGGTGAGTAAAGTGAATGAGTACATCTCACATTGCTGGGCAGAACTTTCCCTTCACTGTTGTGAGACCAACTGTACCCATCACCTTCTCTGTAAACTTCCAAAGAAGTCTGAGGGAGGAAAGGCCCTTAGGATGGCTCCAGAGCCAACCTTTCCCTTGTAGCTTTGCATTCTATTAATTAAAGGATAAACATGGGCATGGCAAGTCCTAAAAGGTGCTTGCATGGGAGCAGATGTCTTCATGGGCTTTGGGGGGAGAGAGGTGGCAGAAGGAATATTTTCTGGAAGGGAGACGCCTTGTCCCCCTCTATGCTTTGGTACCATAGTATTTCTCTGTGACTTAGTTTCCTCCTTTATGAACAGGAAGATGAGTGGTGTGTGTGTGTGTGTGTGTGCGTGTGTGTGTGTGTGTGTGTAGGATCCCTTAATAGAGTGAACATTTACCTCTGAAGTTGTTTTAACAGGTTTTCTCTACACAGATGAGTTTACACTTACTGTGTCTTCAGAAAAAGTCCCCCCCCCCCGAGGTGGGATTAGGAATTTCTCGCCATTGCTGCCTCCACTCCCACCCCAGTGACTGAGGGAGTGAGCGTGGGTGACCTGCGTGCAGAGGTTCTGATACCAGCCCTCAGACCCAGCAACTGTCTCCCAGAGAACAGGAAGAACTCAGCTACCTTCCCAGTGTCCCAGAGAGGAAAGGACAGATGGTGGAAGGAGTCAGTGAGAATAAAATTCAAGCAATAGCCTTCTCCCTTCCAGATGTCTGCTATAGCTAAATTCCTCAGTTCCTGCACCCTGAATGTGGAAGGCAGGGCTCTATAGTCCTAGGCTTGTTAATAACCACCTCATGGCTAGACAGGAGGGAGAAGGGAGGAAGGAAGGGGAGCTGCATTTGCAGCCTCTTCTGGTGCTTCCTTCTGGCTTTGCCCATCTCTCCTCACCTTTTTGGGCAAACAGTCCTGATCCCCCTTTTCTATGCGACCCACTGTGAGTCGCCACCATTGCAGTCCTCAGACAGTATCAGGCCCGGTGCTAGAGAACTGTTGCTTCTCCTTGTGTCAGGTTTTGCGCCTTTGATGGGAAAGCCTTTGAGGTAAGGTGTTCTCAGGGGGCACCTGAGCTGAGCCTGCTCCGTAGCCCTGCCAGGCCCTGGTCAAGAGCAAAGCAGCCCTTGGTTACCAGCAAAACATGTTTATGAGCTATTAAAAATAGACTGCAAACAAATATATGATTCTCTTTTTATTTCTGTGTCTAAGCTCTCACCTCCTTGGGTGGGCCTAGGAACAGAGAAAGGTTCGATTCTCTCAAGGCCCCTTAGCTCTGGCATCTCCCTAACTTGCTGCCATAGGAGACCTGCCTGCCTTGTTCTCTGTAGTTCTAGGTTTCTCTCCCTTCTCTCCTCATCAGAGAGTATTTCTGGTAGAAAAGCTGACAAAGCAACTAAGCCTGGGCAGCTCATTCATTGCTAGAGTAAGAAGAGCTAAATGTTGCCGGATCAGTTAAGGGCAGATGCTTGTAGGTCATTCAGTAGGGAAGGCTCGTCTCAGGTCCCAGGTTCTGAGGTTGGCCTTGCCCCTGCAGCCCAGAGCAAGCTGCTCTCTTACTACCCTGCCCACACCTCTCCATTCCTCCACATGTACCATCTGCTCTGGGCTCTGTCCTCTTCAGGGCTGAGTAATTCCTAGGCCGACCCCAGGCTGAGGTGCTGTGGGTAGAAAAGAGAGAGGAGATCTCACCCTGTCCTAGGGGGCTTGTGCATAGCATGGATGAGCGGGCAGGGGCAGGCAGTTCCCATAGGCCCAATCCTTGGCAGGCCTCTGTGTTTTTGTACAATGCCAATGTGGTAGCTGATGGTGGGGGAGAGGAAAGAGAGGGCAGAAAAGGACTGAGTCCAGAGGAATTAACCAGCCAGGGCTTCTGGCAGAGATGGGCCTTTAACAAGCTTTGAAAAAGATACCCAGACTCAGGGCCGATTAAGTGACCTAAGAACAGGATTCAGAGGTAGCAAAGGGGCCTTCACTTAGAAGAACTAAAATAAATCCTTGTAGATATTTTGGGCTAGAATGAAAATCCAGCATCACCAGGATTGTCTTTCTCTAGATTAGACACTGGAGAAAAATCATGAAGCAAGACAGGCTTCACATTCCAGGCAAGAATTTATCATCTTTGTGACTCCATTTCTGATCTCTCCAGGGCTACCCAGATCAGGTACTCAGATGTGTGTGCACGCACTCATGCGTGTGAGGCAATCAGATACGCAGAGTTCGCCCATGGGCTGGCAGTGCAGGAAGAGGGTTACCTGTGTACAGGTGAGGGTTGGACCCAGGTAGCCAGGTGGGCTGGAGGAAGGTGAGTTATGGGTGCATTTATGACAGCTTGCGAGCATGTGTGAACCCCTGTTGAGGACAGGGGTCATGAGTGATGACCAGGGCATGGTACAAGAGGATTACAAGGCTAAAAGAAGGCTGTGTGGCATGAATGTCAGAAGGGCAGCCCTGCTGCTCTTTCCCCTTTCCCTGTCACCCGTATCTTCTTGCTTTTCCTTTAGAACCTACCACAGTGCTGTCCCTGGTCCTCCCTGCAGCACTCCCTGTCACCCACCTCCCATGGACCGTCAGCCCCATCCTTTGCTGTCTCACCCGTACTCCCAACCCTGAGATCTCCACCCACTCACAGCTGTTCCCGCCTTGTCCCAGAACTACCACGCTACAGAGGGACCAGGGAGCCAGATGTTGAAATTTGACCATTAGTACTCGGAAGAAACCCAAGGCCCTGGCTCCTCAGCTTTCCGGGCTCCTGGTGTAATGTCTGTCTCCACCATACCAGTGAACCGACGTCACTGGTGGGCTGCTCTCAGAGGAGCAACTGTGCCATTAGCCTCCGGTGAGCATGGAGAAAAGCCCAGACCTTGCTTCTCGGTGACTTGCTTCCCATCCATCACTCTTCTTGTCTTAGGCCCTGTGTTTCTTCAGGCCACCAGCTGAGGATGTTCTGCTCCCAAGCTTCTTTCTCCTCTGCTCCTGCCCCACTTCCTCCCAGTTCCCTTCATCAGGGCTGTCAGCTTCCCCCTGGCCTCAGCTCCAGCTGTGGAGACAGAGATCTGCAGGGCAGGGGAGAAAGGCAGGGCAAGAGGCCACTGGCCCGGGGCAGCAGACTCGCCCACCAGGGTGATGCTCAGGCTTTATTCTTCTTGTACTACAGTTGCTGAACAAGGCATAGGGCAGGAACCTCATTAATGGACCAGGTGAATGTGCTTTTGCCCTGAGCACTCTGTTTAGTGCAGTACATAATACACAAAAGCAATTACTCAATTACGTAATGATAAACCGACATGCAGCATAGCCTTCAGACTCTACCTCTGCACACATCTGGACTCTGAGCTGCTTGCCACCTCCATCGCTGTCCCATGGTCCCAGAGGTCATCCCTTCTCTCCCAGACTATTGCGGGGGCTGCATATTCGGTCTCTCTCCTTCGAATTGTCTTTCACCTATCTCCAGCCCAGTTGCCAAGTGGACCTGTCTGCTTTCCCTGTGTTTTTAAGGTAAAAACAAAATTTGCTGCCCAGGCCTTGTGGCCCTAGGGAGATAGCAAATAGAGCTGCTCTCTCCCTATCTCTCCCATAACATCTCCTTCCACTTCTTCTCTGCTCTGTCCACTCCAGGCTTATGGCTACAAGGCAGTGAGTGTGGAATTTAAATGTGGGTCTGGGGCCAGTGAGACAGCTCAGAGACTAAAGCACCTGCTTAGAAAGCTTAGGCAAACTCAGGGACCACAGATTGATTTCTGACACCATAGCACAGACTGAGCAGGCCAGAATTGGGGGTTGCATGCCTGTAATCCCAGCACTGGGGAGACTGAAAACAGGAGGATCACCATGAGTCTGAGCTGCATGGTAATCATGTCCACAGCTCAAGGCATCCCTGCCATGCCAAATTCCCTACCATTGTCTACTTTTATGGTCTTGGTCCTTTTTAATCCAAGATTAGTATAAACTGATCCCAGCCAGTTAACCAGAAGATGAAATTTTTTTTTTTTACTATAAATTTTCATGCTGGCTGGAATATAGGGCAAATTTTCATCCCCATGATTTTGTAAATAAAGCTAAGAGTGACACCCCAGCCTCTCTCCAGCCTCCTGCAGGGAAGGCTCCCAAGGCCAGAATGAAAAGAAACCAGTGAAGGCCTTTGTCTTGGTCATATTCTGGTGACTGAGACACAGTATCTGATGCCTACAACTTCAAGGGAGAAGTTTATTTTGGCTCACATTTACAGTCCCTGCTTGGCTGGCTCCAAGGCAGAAAACAGCATGGCAGAGGATGTGGCAAAGGAAAGCTACTGGTGCCATGGTGGCCAGGATGCACAGTGGGCAGGAGGAGCTGGGGAGGGAGATAGACAGGGCGCACTCCTGTGCCCACCTCTCACAGCCAGGCCCTGCCTCCAACAGCAAATCAACTCTGTGGCCCCCAGAGTCCAGGCCTCGCAGCCCTGCCCAATGAGGTCTTTGGAGGGTGTTCTCCAGAACAGCCTCCAGCAGATCAGCAGTAAAATCATGGTGGAGAACACAAGGCCACTGGGCCAGACAGCTCTGAGCGGGGACCCAAGGCTTAGGGTGTATTCCTCCTCATGTACTAGAGAACCCCCAGGAACAATGAGAAGCAGAGGGGAGGGTCCAGGAAAATTTTCTCATGCCTGGAGTTGAACACTAAATGTACTAATACCAGAAGGGACCCAAGGCTGAACCAAGAGTGGACTTCAGGTCCTCTCGCTCTCTCAAGTTCTAGGCTCCAGGCTGGAGTAATGTCAAGTGGCTCCTGATTGAGTTTCTCTAGGGACACAGATCACTCACTAGGCAGCAAAGCCCCTTTCCACCATGGACATTAGTGAGCTCCAGAAGGCTCCCTTTAATCTCCCAGGAACAACATCTAGGACCTCCGTTGACAGGTGGCCCCAGGAACATGCTCTAAATTAGCCTAGGGACTGCCTGGGGCATTTTCTAGAATTTACTTCATGGAGGTGGGAGGTAATAGAGTTTTAGAAAATGGGAAACGAGGACCTAAGAGGGGGGAGCACCCTGGGAGCAGGCTAGGCAGCTGGACACAATAGCACCCAAGGGTGCCATGGAATTCAACAAAGCAAAGGACTTGTCGTCACCTGTCACAGGGACTGGGACTGACGGTATTCCTCTGGTGGTGGAATTCTTTACTTTCTTTCAGCTTTTTAACCCTCTCCTTCTTTCCTTCCTTTCTTTTCCTTTTACCTTTCGAGGAGGAGATTCTATGAAGGAGCAGAACAGAGTTGGAGATGCGCAGGCGTCGATCTCACCCATGTCATCGATGCAGGTGGCCACCTTTGCGGAGAGCGGGACTGTCTGCCCAGCTCCCTTCCCGGTTCTGGCACTGCTTCAGGCAGAGGCCTCTCTCTGACCCTCTGTTGCCTCAGGTTCCCTATTTGCAAAATGTGGACAGGGATCCTACCCTGCAGGGCAGTTGTGGGAGTAGAGGCAGCAAACGTCTAAGAGTGCAGTGTGGACTGGCGCTCAGTCACCGACCTGAAAAAAGTCTTCATGTCCACCTCACCCGAGCGCCACTCACTGGACTCTGACGGCAGCGCAGATGTTCTGGAATACTGGATTAATTTTTAGAGAAGAAACTCAAAATTTATTTCTAGGCATTTTGGGGAACTTAAATGCATGGGGATCAATGATGACAAAGACATTTGGGGAAGACTTTGAAAAAAGGTATGAATGTAAAACAGTAAGACCTCACAGGCTGGCTTTTTCACCTTGCATACAGCGAGTGTTTTTTCCTATCACCCCACCCACTTCTTGTCCTTACTTTATGGTGACTACTGTTCCTCCAAGACAGAAGGCTTTGCTTCCTTTTGTTATTTGAGTATATGTGTTTGGGAATATTTCAATATTTTATGGTCATATTTTAATTTTTTTTTTGTATAGGGAATCAAACTCAGACCTCTCGCTTGCCAGGCAGGCACTGAGCAGCCAGGTTGCTGAGCAATACCCCTGGCCCTGCACTTTAAATTTTAATTGGATAGTTGAACCCCTGACTGCCCTAAGCCAAAAGCAACAGAGAGAGGTTTGCCTATGTTCCAGGGCTCCCTCGACTCTTCAGATTTTTTTTTTTCCAGTACCAGGGATTGAACTCAGGGCCTTGCACTTGCCCGGCAAGTGTTCTACTGAGCTATCTCCCTAGCCCCAGGTGTTGGCCAACTCTCCATCTCTGTGTGCGGAACTGGGAGGGGACCACTTTGGCAAGCACCTAAGGACTGTGTTACCAGCTGGTAATGCAGTAGTTAGGGCGGAGGTGATGAAAGATTGCTCTATTAATCCCATGTCCTCACCCTCAATCCTGAATTTCAAGGTTGTCACCAACTGTGTTTCTAATATTGGCTTCTGTTCAGCTGTGTGATTCCCCAATAAATCCTCTTCCCACCCAGAATCTCCTGCTCTTCTTGGTGGGGAGCCCTCCTTTCTCTGTGTGGCAGTCTGATTGCACAGAGCCATGGTGGTCCATCTTTGAAACGTGTCTTCAAATATCTGGAGACATAAAATCAAATAGTAGTGGTGGAGGTGGACAAACTGCTTTTTCCCCTCAGATTAGTCAAGTAAACTATTTGTAGATTCTCTCAAACCCTAGTCATTAGACAAATGAATGTCCAGTATTATTGTCCACTCAGTGAATAAGATCAAGCCCCTCCCTCATGGGCTTGCATTTCAAAGCAAGGAGAGAAGCTGCGTGTGGTGACTCATGCCTGTGACCCCAGCGCTGAGGGAAGCTGAGGCAGGAGGACTGCAAATTCAAGATTAGTTTGAGCAATTTAGTGAAACTGTCTCAAAATTTAAAAGGGGGAAAAGATTTTTTAAAGGGCGGAAGGTGTGCTGGGGATGTAGCTAAGCACTTCCTGGATTCAATCCCATATCCAGTGGAGGAGCCACTCCACACTCTAAAAGTGGAAGGTAGAAAAGACAGTGTCCGTGACAAGAAGTACAGTTGCTCGGCACTGAGTAGCCAAAAGTTAGTTTGAAGCAATCTGCACAATGAATCAGCCAGGCAACAGCCAGCATAGATACAACCCTACCATTCACGTGGTAATAAAGGAACCCAGCACGTGAGGTTAATGCTAAGTGCCAGTCAGGGGTGTGGTGCATGTATGTAATCTCAGCCCTTGGGAGGCTGAGGCAGAGGATCACCTCGAGTTCAAAGCCAGCCTGAGCTACACAGTAAAACCAGTCTCAAAAAAAAATAAAATAAAATAAAAAGCCTTGCAAGACAGGACTGTAGACACTTAGCACATGCTAACTGCAATCTCTGGTTGACTAGGTGGAGACTGTAATGGTTGATACACTGAGAGCTCTAGAAGTTTAATTAAGTGAGCAGGGGGCCAGGGTCCTCATTCTATAAACATCCTGAGCTTGTATAAGCAGATGGCATGGAGGTTATGTGAGTGCTCTACCTAAGGAGGTGGGAGGGGCTGCATACAACGTAAGAGAAGAAAGAGGCTTGCTTTCCCCCTTTTCGTTCTTTTGCTTCTGCTGTCTTCTGCCACTTTGAAGGGTTGTCCCTCTGCCATGTGATACCCTGCCTTGGAGCCAGCTGAGTATGGACCAAAACTTCCTCAAACTATGAGCTAAATAAACCTTTCCTTCTTTAATTTTGGGTGTCAGATATTTTGTCTCAGTACCAAGAGAAAAATAGCTAATGCTCTCTGGATGGGTTCTGCCTCTGTCCTCTGTCCTGGACCCCCATCAGTAGAGGAGCCTCTGAGAGAAGATGCTATGTCTTCCCTGCTCTTGTAGGAGGTCCTGTTGCTGGATTTCTTAAGCAGGGGATTTTCCTTCCCATAGTGAAGCTACCCAAGGGTGTAAGGGACACAGGCCACCTCAGCTAGCTCGCTGCCCTTCCCTGGGCATTGCCTGTGGAGGCCTGCACTGGCCCAGGGCTGCAGGGTCAAGGCCTTAGCCAGGGATGGGGTTTCAGCCTGATCTTTACCACCAGCTACGTGGGACTGGCCTTCTGGGAGTGTAAGAAGTTGGAGCCAGGGAGGATAGCAGATCCCAGGAAAAGAGTCATGCTGAAGGAGGTCTCATCCCCAGTTCCTGGTTTCAGCTGGCCAGAGGGAGTGAGGGACAAGACTTGCCCCAGGAAGGCCTCAATTGCTACCTCAGGTCATCCAGTCACAAGTGTGGAGTTTTCTCCAGAGGTGCATCTGGGCTCCAGCACAGAGTCTGCGATTCCTTGCCCTGCCATCAGGAGCATCAGTGTGGTGGAAGACTGGTTCCTACTCCAATTTTTTTTATATATATTTAAAATCACTTATTATATGTACGGTAGGGCCAGCAAGATAGCTCAATGGTCTAAAGGGCCTACTTAGGCAAGCTTAGGCAAGCACAGGGGACCGAGTTTCGATTCCCACATGCTGTACCAGCCCCGCCCTGAGAGCAGGCTGTGCTGGCCAAAAAATAAAAATAAAAATAAATAAAAAAACAGCTTTATGTACGGTAGAAGGTCTTACTACACAGCTCAAATTCAGCTTTGCCTGCGGTACTGGGGATCAAACCCAGGTCCTTGCACTTGCCAGGCAGGCAATTAGACCACTGAGCTATCTGCCCGGCCCTTCCTACTCCAATCCTATCAATATTCAGTAACCAGGGGCTCTTTCTAAAATACAGATATGTTATTTCTATGCCCAAAAACCTCCCATGGCTCCTCATTCATTCCAAAGCAGATACCAAACTCCACAGAGGGGCATAGAAGACATCTTACACATTCTGGGGTGGGAAGCACACCAGGTGGATTGGGTCTGAGAATGAAGGGCTCCTTCTGGCCCGGCCTGGGGCCTCAATCTGTTTGGTATCCCTCTGTGAGTATCTTCTATTTGTGTGTTTCTTCAGGACTCGCTTATCTAAAGGGAAAATCTCCTTGTAGGCAGAAGGGGAAATACTGGTTCCTACAATCTCAGCAGTGGAGTTTTCAGACATCAGAAAACTTCATCAGAGGCGGAGGCGTACTATGAGCAGAGCCTTGTGTTATCCTGGGGAAAGGTTTCTGGGAAAAAGATGTCCTGCTCCTTGAGAAATGTCCTGGACCCACAGGGAGATAGAGTGTGCCTCCAAGAGAGGGCTTGAGACACAACACAGAGGTGAATCAAAGCAGTCACAAGAGTGACAGGGAAATTAGCATCCAGCCAAGAGGGAGGATGAAGGGGGGAGGGACAGAGGCCAGGCTGCCAAACTGTAGGGAAGAAGCCAGAAGGCCAGGAGTGGAGGCTGTTGGTGGAATGCAAAGGCTTCAAATGCTATGAACAGATTAGATCTGCGTGGGCAGGAGAGGGTGGAGGAAAGATCCTACTCGAAACCCAGCCCTATGATATCTGTTTCTAATATAGAAACCTGAGTCAGTCTGGTGTGCTGGGGCAGATGGAGGCCAGTTCCAGGACTAGGCTCCTAGTCTGCTTCAGAGCATCCTTTCTATTCTCCTGGTTCCTCCAACTGCCTCAGTGCTACTCACCCAGCACCCCTGCCTCCTCCTAGACTGGCTTTCCTACCTTGGTGTCTTGAAATTGCTCAGGGCTGTGATTTAGGGTGTGTCTAGGCCAGCCCCTTCTGCTTGGGCCAGCACAAAGTCTCTGTGGAGAGGCTGTGCTGTGACTGTGGGAGAAGCAGCCGGCGCAGCATGGTAGTCAGGGGCTCACAGCACGGCTACCACAAGGCCATGGTCACAGTTCTTGTACCACCTTCTTCCTGCATGCCTGGTGCTGCAAACCAAGGCCGTGGCACTGACTCTGGGCTCTGGACAGGTGAGGAGGCCTCCTCAGGGCCTGACGAGGAACCCCTCCTGGGGCTGGCGATGCTGAACTCCTAGAAAGCCCTAATATCATCTTCAGATGACCTATCTACACAGTCACAGGAAAACTGCCAATAGGAATGAAGGAAGAAACTCAGCTTGTACCTTTAGCTGCACAGTCCCCATTCCCCTACCAGGCCACCAGCAGGGACCTAGATAACCCCTGTAGAAATCTGGTAATAACCTGTGAACAGTGTGATTACATTGCAAAACATTTTGTTTCTATAAATTTAAACTGTTAGGTGGATACAGGTAAATATTCAAAATATACTATCCAGTTTTCAGTCCTGTTTTATCATTTCTTCTTTTATAAAAAGTACCAGAAGGAAGTAGCCCAAGTTAAAAGAGGCCAATGTCCCTTTCATCTTTTGATAGTTTCTGGTAGATATATTTTTAAACTTTAATTTATTTATTTGGTATAGGGTTTTGTTATGCATCTCAGACTCATAGTGATCCTCCTGTCTCAGCCTTCCAAACACTGAGATTATAGGAATGTACCACCACACTGGGGTTCCGTGGTTGGTATAGCATGCCCAGGATTCTGGGGCTGGCATGGCATGAGGTACCAAGGATTTAACCTGGGTCCTTGCATTTGCCAGGCAGGCACTTAGACGACTAAGTATCTCCCCATCCCCTCTGGTAGATATCTTTGAAGATCAGGTTCATAATCAAAGGACTAGATCCATACAGTGTGCAAAATGGCCTTATTTTCTAAGATGCTGCGTATCTGAGCCAGGAGGCACAAGTATAATAGAATCTAACTGCTCTGCTCACACCCAGACCAAGGTTTCTACTAGCTATAGGACAGCGGAGGTGTTATTTAATAGCACGTAGCCTCCACTGCCTTCGCTGTAGAAATGAAGACAGTAACTTTCTGCTTCATCAGGTGTTGTGTGGGATGGAGGAAACCATCACACAGCTGCTGGGCTCATGGTGGTCACTGCACAGGAATAAGCAGGTGTGCTTGTGAAAAGACCAACTACACACAAATTCTACCCTCTCGAGTAGAGTAGGTTTGCCCCTTGTGTCGAAGGAAAGGAGGCACCATTCACCTGGCCTAATGGAGACCTCAGGGGTCTGGAGACACTTGGCCTTGGCTAGGGAGGCAGATCTGGCTGCTTGCCATACCACTGTGCACCCTCTGGCAGGTCGCTGTCACTCTGCGCCCACCATGGAAGAGGAGGGAGCTGCATTAGGTCCACAGAACGCTAGTCTTCAAGAGTGCAGCCTGGCACAGGGCTACCCGGGTCCATCCCTGGCTCTGTCACTCACCAGCTATGTAACTTTGCTCCAGTTACATAATCTCTGTCTCGGTTTCTCCTTCTGGGAAAGTAGAATCTAACTGCTCTGCTCACCATTAATGGAGCTATTAATCCGTTGTACCTTACAGATTAGCTATGAGAAGATAAATGAGTTAATAGCTCTAAGGCAGAAGAATGGAGCAAGAGCTCTGGGAAGGTCAAGTCCTGTGATTGTGTGGCTGTTGCTACATGCCCTCAGAGGTCCTGCGCAACTCTAGCTTTCTGGAAGAATATGTACTACTCCAGTAAGTGAGCCTGTGGTGGCTCACTCCTCCAGACTCTACCCCCTGGCAGAGTCCCAAGTACCAGTCCCCTTTTGTAGTAGTCCTTGGGCCAGCTGTGCCTCCTGGGCAGGCCTTTTCAGATTAGAGGATCGGCTTCCAACCCAAGTTTCTCAGTGGCAGAAAGATGCTTTGCAACTATGAAATTGCCCTTAGGGGTCTCCAAAGACATCGATCCTCTGAGACCACATAAGACTCATTACCTTGCAGGTGGGGTGAGAAAGACACGAGCTGATGCTGACCACAGGCTGACCTGGGAGGCATACTGGCCAGGCAGGCAGCTAGGAAAGCAGGCAACATGGGTGGTTCTAAAGAGCAGGGAGACCAGAAAGCAGTCCAGAGCAACCGCCCAAGGAAGACAGGAGCAAACACAGGTATGTCTTGTCTACCCCAACCAGCCCACACAGCTCCCTCTTCCTGAATAAGAAGTGTGGTGAGGTAGAATCCTTAGGGGAAAAAATGAGCCCAAATCCTTGAAGCCATTTCCATAGTCAGTAGCTGATTTTGTATCTTTTGCAAGAGTCCATCTGTGTCAGGGTTGTGCACATCCTTGCACTCACGTGTGTGTATGAGTGTGCATGTGTGTGTGTTTGCTTAGAATCACACTTTCCTAATCCACCTCCGTGGGCCCTAGTTGGACCAAGACAGGGTACTGTTCCATGGAGAGTGTCCTTGTTGCCTTTGGGGCAGGGTCATTTTTATATGATGACATAGAGGCAGTGGTAGTGTTTCTCTTGACTCACACAGAATTCTTACTTTTAAGTCTATAGGACCCACTCAGCAAGTCCCGGGACTGCAGGATGTTTATATTGGCCAGGATTTCAAAGACCTTGTCATTTATCCCATGACACAGGAACCAAGAGAGCCCAGAGGGAAGATCCTAATG
This sequence comes from Ctenomys sociabilis, assembly GCA_004027165.1. NCBI lineage: Eukaryota > Metazoa > Chordata > Mammalia > Rodentia > Ctenomyidae > Ctenomys > Ctenomys sociabilis. The sequence goes on along the minus strand of PVKA01011664.1, from coordinate 12,466 downwards.
GGGCCAGAGACTCTTGCTATGAGCCTCTTCCTATCTGCCATATAATGAATTCACCTCTTGTGGGGACAGGAGAGGTTTACTTGATTGTAATTCTGTCCTTACCCAAAGTCTCCACACCCTTTCTATAAGGCATCATGGAAAGTAAATGATGCATATAAACCCTTTTCCCGGAGCTCCTTTGACATTAATATTACAACAACTAATGAAAGCAAGGTTTTATTTTTGTTTCTCAAAGGAAAAGTCTAAGAGGAGATGTGACTGGCTAAAATCTGGACAATAGGGAAGATTACTGGAAGAGTCACAACACCTGGTTTCTTGGCTTGAATGGTGGCCAGGAAAGTCTTAGGGGGAGCTGAGCTCCAGATTGGGCACCTGCTTTCGCTCCTTTCTTACTGACTGCCAATCACAAAGAGCACACCCAGTGTCTGGGATAGGACCTTTGGTACAATTGAAAATTCTCACTTTCACACTTTCACATGGATGCAGGCTATGTAGGCACAGCCCTGTATCACTAAACAGTACACTTGATAGAGGTTAAGGAGTGGGTGGAAGGTATCTGACTATCTCAATTCCTTGGAGTCCTGAAGTTTTCATCTTTTCTCAATGACAGGGATCCAAGTGTGACACAGAGCACAGGAGAGGCAACCCTAATGTGGCGACACCTGCCGGTCACCTCCAGGCCTCAGGGAAGAGCCCATCAGCTTCTTAGAGTACAGCAGAGGAGCTTGATATGCTGAAGGGCTCCATGTTGTGCCGTGTTCACAGCCTTCCTCTGCCCTTCTTGCATAATGCAAGAGACGGTGTCAGCAGGAACCCTGGAGGCCAGGGCCCTCCAAAACAAAAGCACCTTAAAGTTATTAGGCTGCCCTCTTAGAGGCCACTCTCACCTCTCCACTGTCCAATAAGTTCTCCTCCCTGCAGTCAGGGAGGAACTGAACTGAACTTCTAAGGAATACGCATTGGGTCCTGTCATGGCTTCAGCCCAAAGGAACCACAATAATGGCAAGCAGAGAAGTCAGAACATTCCAGTGGCTTCCAAAGCCTTCCTGCACAGACTCACCTGGTGCTGCTCTTCCCCTAGTTCTCCAAGATGCAGCTTTCTGACCTCTGCTCTTCCTGAGCCTTCAGCAAAGTTTTTACTTGACTAGTTAACATCCATCTGCCCTGTTGGAACTATATGCTTCTTGAGGGGAGGGTCCTGTGGTTTGTGTTCCCAGAGCCTGAAACACACCAGGGGCATGCACAGATGCACGTTAAGCAAGTATATAAGGACTCAGACCTCCATTCTCAGAGCTCATTCGGAAGGAGCTCCTGTACAATTGGTGTGGTTCTCATGAGTCTGCGGAAATACTCAGCATCCTTCCATGGAAGGAAACATTAGTACTGTTTCTACATTTCCCTTCTATTCCACCTTGCCCTTTTTTTGAAATGAGGTCTAAATTGTCCAGGCTGGCTTTGAACTCCTGAGCTCAAGTGATCCCCTTGTCTCAGCTTCCTATGTAGCTGGGACAATAGGCACACATTGACATGCCTAGCTTTTCATCTGAACCTTTGATCAGTCCGTGCTTACTGGGGTCAAATAGTCAAATCTTTGGGGCCGGGGAGATGGCTCAGTCGAATAAGTGCTTCTCTGGCAAGTGCAAGGGCTTGAGTTCAATCCCCAGTTTCACCAAAAAAAAAAAAAAAAAAAAAGATCAAATCTTTGTTCTAAGGGAGAAAGCAGGTACTGACTCCAAACAAAGCCAGGTGACCTTACCGCCTATCTTCTGAAATTCTCCCTCTCTCTGCTTCAGAAGATTTGTGGCCATGACCCTGCTTCCAGTTTCCACCTTCCATTCATGCATCCTCAAACCCCCTTTCATTTGCCCTGCTGACTTCTGTCCCCAGCCCACCTGGATAGGTCACTCCTCCTATACTGTACCTTAAAAATCTCAGAGCATGCTCACCTTCTCCAGGTCTCCTGCTCTATGGTTCCCACAGTATCCCCCTTCCCTGCCACTCTCAGGCACTCTTTGGCCCCACACTGTCCTGGGTCACTCAGAGTTCTCTGGCTATGTGGTATTATATTGAGGTATGATTCTCCAAAAGAGAGAGTCCTTAAATATCTGTGTGACTTATGGCTGAAAGTTCCCAAGGGAGGGATGAACATGGCTAAAAATTTAGGGCTCTGGATGATGAAATCGCCCCTGCTAAGAGCCATCAATGAAAGGAAGCATCAGAGAGCACAGTTACACTCAACTAATCTGGCTAAGTGTTAAAAAGCTTTGCAAAATGAGGAGCTGGATAGGCAGATGTCACCAGACCCTTCCTTCTCTGACCTCCTTCAAGGCTAGTGGTAGCCCTGGGGGGCCTGCCCTGCCAAGTCTGGGTGAAGGAGGAGGGAGGCAGGGTGAGTGGGAGGGGCGGAGGAGCCAAGGCGCCTGCGTTGACCTACATCTGCTTCAGCTCCGCCTGGCCACCACCAGATGGTTCAGAGCTTCTGGCGGCGTGCAGCAGCTGGACACAAGGAGGAGGACGTGGACAGGAAGCCGCTGTGTATGCAGGTAAGTGGGCCCCGCACATCTGGCTGCTTACCCAGGCCAGAAAGAGCAGAGATGGACGCTGACCTGTTCTCTAACTTTGCTGTTCATGGAAAAGACAGGCAAGGGGCATAAGGTCACCCCTGGAACATTCTCTGGCTGGCTGATCGCACACTGTGGGTGCATCTGCTTGTCTCATAGATAACTCTGCAGGATATTTGGAGAAGAAAATTCGAGTGAATCTTGTCTGGGTGATTCTTCCCTGGCTCTAATTTGGGTACTAATTGGTTCAGAGTGACTTGACAACCAGATTAAAAATTGCACTAGCAGTCCAGAATAACAGCCTCAGGACTGGGACTTGTAACAGCTTGATTAATAACTCGATTAGAGCAGTTCTGAGAAACTCCATTCATTCTTTCTAGCAGTTGAGAAGTTGGAGGTAACAGGGTCCTGAATTCCTAGAATAGAGCAGCAGTTGGAGCTGAGAGTCAGAAGGCCAAGCCGTGGGTCCAGGGGACACAGCCAGGGGATGTAACCTGGGGCCCAGGCTGAAAGATGTGCTGAAAGGAGGCCACCGACTACTGTGTTTGCTATAAGGAACTTGTAGTCTTTTCAAATGTGTGGGTGAATCATAGAGGAAAAAAATTCATCTTCTTTCCTGTCCCCTCCAATTGAGCCTAGTCTCCAACCAGGCAGACCTATTACCCAATGCCATTGACCTAGTCCTCAACCTAACATACTCCTTTTTTTTTTTTTTTTTCTAATTTTAGGGAAGGGTCTACAGGGTATTCAGGGTTTCACTACTATATCAGACTCATAGTGATCCGCCTATCTACAACCTCCTATGAGCTGGGATTACAGGCGTGCCCACCATGTCCAGTCTCTATTGCCATCTCAGTGTGCCCCAGGGACAAGGCTGGCATGGCAGGCCCAAGAATCGAACCCTGGGCCCCTGCACCTGCTTATAGGAGCTTTAATCCAATGAGCTATTTGGCTAGCCCTAACCTAGCATATTCCTGAAAAATGTAGAAACTGTGAGGGTGAGCTGGCTTCCCATCAGACCCTGAGCCCCCACTGCTTTTCTGGCTACTCAACTTGACCTGTAGGCAGAAAGCTAAGGAGGGGGTTGGCATTCACATTATATTTCTCATGTGCCAAGCAGCCTGGGCATCAGCTGATCCCAAGCCAGTGGTGATGAGGATGAAGAAAATAACTAAGACATCTATGTTGAACTCAATCTACTTCACAGTGGGGGTCATGGCTGTCTTGACAGAGTGGAATGGAGAGCTTGGTGTCTCTCCTCAAAGGGTAGCCCATTGGGGCCTCCTCATGAGCAGCTGCCCTCTGTTCCTATCGTTTTTCATGATTCCTTTCAGCACAGCGGCTATGGTGCATGGTGCCTATGACTGCTTCAGAAAGTGGCTGGCACACCACGGCATTCTAGCATGCTGAGGGCCAGTGGTCGGGCTACAGAGGGCATGCACTGGGACCAGAAATAGAAGGGAGTGGGCAGCTGTGAAATGGAGGTATATCGGTTGGAGGGAGGAATTGTCTCCAATTCTATATGGGCAGGAGGGCTCTTTGGGCAGGAACTAGAGTCTTCTAAAAGGAAATGCTTGGCCATGGGCCTACCACACAGGAAGTGGGGTTTCTGGAGAGTTCTTTCAAGTTTCCCCCAACTCAGTGACAGCTTACATCTTGCCCCAGAGCCAACTTCTGGCCTCTCCTGTGTGGGACTCCCTGTAGGCCATAACAGATGGATGTGATTGAGAGGAAAGCGGGGATAACATTGGTGGTGGTGGTTGGGCAAGGCTGAGAAATGTGCTTGTTCCCTTGACACTGTAATTCACTGCCTCAGAGGGGAGCAGCTGGATTTATGGTGATTCCATTGGCCTGGGCATAGGAGAGTGCATGAGCCACCAAGTCAGGACCTCTTCTTCTCCACAGACCTTGAGACCTAAAAGATTCCAGATGATTTGAGGGGAGAAGGGAGAGGGCTGCCAGACTCTGTAGTAAATCTCAGAGTTGGGGAGGAGTCAAGAGACTGGAGAATTTCCTTGGCGGATTCACAGTCCAAAATTAAGAGGTCAGTGAGCAGCTAGAGGAACCCTACATGAGCGTTGGAAAAGTTGTGACTCACTCTCGTGGGGTTCGTGGGCTCAGGTCCCTCCAGCAGGTCAGGGCAGCAGTCCAGTAGAGAGCTCAGCACTGTGGTTTCCTGTACCTGGGAAAGGTAAGTTAGGCAGCCATCTGCCCTTGCCATGTCTCTGGGGAGCTGGTTGGCTGGAGCCATGGAACTGCAGGAAAATGATGGTGTCCACGTGGGGTTGGGCAAGCTCTGGGACAGCAGCTTTTCACGCTGCGTCCTTCTAAGATGCTGGCCAGTGCACTGATGGTGTGGGAGGGGTGGACAAGATCTGCTGGGCCTTTCCTGAGCAATTTGTCTCCCATCCTCAGGAGATCAATTTCAGCCTTCTGAAGAGGAGCAGAAGGATGGAGCAGAAGGATGGCGGTGAGAGGGGAACTGATCCAGGCCTCCAGCCCCAGCCCATGGCTTTGCTGGTCAGGTGGAAAGGAAGGAAATGCAGAACCCGTCCACATCTTTGCTTTTTTCAGTTTTGGCTTTGGGTTTTGACTTACTTTCCTGAGTAAGGGATGCAGGGCTCCCACATGGGCTCTCCTTCCTGGGAAGGAGCCATTTCTCACTCTCGCTTTCCGGCTTTCCCCTAGTGACACATGAGGGTTTTCTCAGGATGCTCTTTGCTATTTCCTGGGGGCTCCATTCACACCATCAGATTCCCACTGAAAAGTTAAAAAGTAATATTCTGAGGCAGGAGGGAGGCTGGACAACCCTGCCCCAACAATGGGACAGAAAAGGGGCTTTGCTCCTTGCTCGGGTGGGCGGTGCTCCCATCTGCTAACGGCAGGGCAATCTCCCTCTCTCCTGCCTCCTCCAGGGAAACCTGTGAAGAAGTCCTCCATCCCGGGCGTGAGCATCCGGCAGCTGGTGGAGGAGATTCCTGAAGGCTACAGCACTCCGGACTTTGAGCAGAAGCCCATCACCTTGGCTCTGCAGGAGGGTGAGCCCCATGGACACTGCTGAGGGAAGGCACCTTCCCTGTTCTGCCTTCCAGCATGCACAGAGGAGAGAGCTGGGGCACACCTTCCTGGGTGATCCATCCCCACATCCACCACCAAGCTGTATCTCATCTCCCTTGTATGCTTGAAAGGTGTCTGCCTCCCTGGATCCCATTGAGGGACAAGGAATCTGGGAAGAGATTGGGCAAAAGGCATGTAAGAAAAGTTAGGCCAGGGACTGGCGAGATAGCTCAGTGGACTAAGCACCTGCTTTGGTAAGCGCAGAGACAAGAGTTTGATCCCTGATCCCCAGTCCTACATGCTATGCTGGCCTTGCTCCCGGGTGCACTGAGCCTGCAACAGAATCTAGGCATGGTAGTGCATGCCTGTAACCCCAGCACTGGGGAGGCTGAAAACAGGAGGATCACTATGAGTCTGAGCTGTGTAGTGAGACCCTGTGCCAAATACATTTAAAGAAAAAAATTACAAGGGCCAGGAAGATGACTCAGTGGAATAAGCACTTCCCTGGCAAGCACAAGAGCCTGAGTTCAATACCCGGTCCTGCAAAAAAAATAAAAATAAAAATAATTATATATATATATATATATATATATATATATATATATATATATATATATATATATAGCAAGGATAGGGAAATGCTAAACTGGGAGACAAGTAGTGTTTCCTAGCCCTTGAAGTCATGGCTGCAAAAACTTCTTCTCATACTTTTCCTGCATTTAGCCACATGCCTGGTGTATCAAGGGGAGGCTCCAGAGGCCATTGTAAAAGGCTATAGGGAAAAAGTTCCAGGACAGTAGTGGATTCCAAAGCTTTCTGGGAAAGGGCTGCAGGCAGTGTTCTTCCCCTGACACAGGACCTCGCAATAAACTGTGGTTCACAACCTTGCGTGAGATAATGGTACTTGTGATGCCAGCTGGCGTAGAGAGCACCAGTGATATGGCTGGTAGAAGAATTTATCAGTTGACAGCACTATAGCAAAAATAAGAGTGGATTTAGTCACTGAGTGCAACGTCAACCGGGACAACAGGTTGAGTTTCCATAAGACGAGCTGAGCGTCAGGCTGAGATGGGATTTTTGTTAGGGAATGAAGATGTGGGAAAGGACCTGAGTTGGCAAATGCTGGTATTACAGAAATGCATGCTCCTGGGCATGTTAGTCTTTCAGGCACACCTGTGTGGTAGCTATAGCAGAATGGAATGCCAAGGTTGCCTCTTGGCCTCTCAGCTTCTCTCTTAGGCATCAAGAAGTTCTTTGTATTTAAATAATAGTATCTCTGTGTTTTAGCCTTTGAAGGGGAAATGTCACTATGGCTCTGGGGAGAAAAGGTTGTGTTTTGCATTGCCTGTACCTCGTGCAGTGCTTCTTGACTGTCCAGTACATGCTGGGCAGAAGCAGGTTCTCTAAGAAGTTTGGGTGCTGAGATCTTCAACAGATCTTCAACTTCATCTCACCTCAGGACTCTACTTTTCTAAATCTGACTCGCTTCTCTTGCTCACCAGGGATAGTCCTGTCCCATCTTTCTATGTGGAGCCCCAAGCTGCATTCCTTTTCCAAGCCAGGCCTGTGCTGCTTCTGCATGCCTGCTTCCACCTCATATTGAGTCCTGAGTCCAGCGGAGCTAGGCCTGGTTCCCCACCAGAAGTGGGCAATTGGAATTGCCAAAACAGGGAGGATGGCATTAATTAGAATCTCAGTAAAGTATGCTGTCAAGCACCTCTCTCTCTCTCTCTCTCTCTCTCTCTCTCTCTCTCTCTCTCTCTCTCTCTCTCTCTCTCTCTCTCTTTCTGTTGGTCTCTCCAACTGCTTCTTCTGGCTACAGGGAAAAATGCCATCTTCCGGGCTGTGGTCTGCGGGGAGCCCAAACCCGAGGTGCATTGGCTGAGCACCAGAGGTGACCTCAGCAACTCCAGCAAGTACCAGATCTCCTCAGCCCCGGGCAGCAAGGAGCATGTGCTGCAGGTGAGCACTGCAGCTTTCCCTCACCTGGCTCTATCCATCCTTTCCCATCCTCTTGCACGTTTCCCCAGCAGCCTCCAGTCCTCAGAGAAGTAGGAGATGGCAGTTGGGTCCATTCAATCCTGGCCCCAGATTACCTGGAGTTGACCTGGAGATTCACAGATGGGGCTCCTGATAGCCTGGGACTGTCAGCAAGACTGCCTGATTATGATCCCTGCTCACCTCTTTGGCTTTGGAAAGTTATTGACCTCTTTCTACCTGTTTCCTCATCTGGGAAATGGAGCAATATTACAGTGCCTACACATAGGAGTTATGAGGATTAAAGGTTTAATGGTTTGACTTTCAATTTTTAACTTTTGATGGTTCAAGAGTAAAGTGCATTGAATAAAAGATGTGCTTTGAATTTCGGATTTTGGTCTTTTCCTGGGCTAGCGCTATGCAGTGTGATCCACACCATCACAAGGGGGGACGCCCACTTGATAGCACATGCTGGCCAGCGAGTCACACACACATCCCACACCTCACTAGAAAATAGGCTTTGCCTGAGATGACTTGGCCAACTCTAGGTTAACATAACTGCTCGAAGCACTTTTTTGTATTGAATTCTTCACAATTTCATATTATGTAGGGTTTTTTTTTGTTTTGCTTTTTTTTTGGCAGAACCGGGGATTGAACTCAGACCCTTGCGCTTGCCAGGGAAGTGCTTATTCTACTGAGCCATCTCTCTGGTCCCATTATATGTTTTTATAATTAATAAGTGGTATTAGTATGCATTTTTGACACAGCACATTTATCATGGGGAGTTGGCACACATGCATATCACACCTCAATGCTTTTTATCTCTCCCCTTCCCCTCCTTTCCCTCCATGCCTAGATTCCCTTTTCCTCTTTCCTAGCATCTTTCTGTTATTTTGCTCTATAAATTACTTATACTTTGGATTTCTCATACAAAAGTGACCTTGAAGCTTTTAACTTCTAGTGTCCTATCTGAGCACATCTACGGTAGGCTAAATTGAGTGGTGATGTCCATTAGGTTAGGTATATTAAGTCCATTTTAAATTTATGCTATCTTAAATTCACAGCAGGTTTATTGGGGCATAACTCGAAAGCAAGCAATTGCATTTGTACTCAAGCACTCTTGGTTAGTATTAGTAATAGGATATATACCGACCACGCACCATCTACATGCCAGGTCATGGGCTAGGTGTCTGATGTAGATTACATTCAATCCCAATCAGTCATTACTTTCTGAAGATACTAAATCTCAGAGAGGTTGGGTAACTTGCCCCAAATCCCACAGCTAATAATAAAGGGCAGAGATGTTTTCAGTCCCATATGTACCTGCCCACAAAGCCAGCTCTTTCTGCTCTTCCATTTCTTCTGATAGGAAAGACAACCATGCCCTGTCCAGGCTCTTGGTTTGGGGATCTGTATTTATTGCTTAAGGGTGGGAGCTTCTTGAGGACAAGGACGCAGCCATTCATTCATGTGACCGGCACACAATTATGTCTCACACATGAAGGGAGTGGAGTGCCAGCCCTTCTTTCCTGCCCTTGGTCTCTGCTGCAGATTAACAAGCTGACAGGTGAGGACACGGATCTGTACCGCTGCACTGCTGTGAACACGTACGGGGAGGCCACGTGCGTGGCGAGGCTCACTGTCATCGAAGGTGGGCTTTCCACAGAGGGCTCACTGGGGTACAGGGTCCTCGTAGGACACGGGGCCTGGGTGGGGGAGGGAGGCTGCCGCCACCACACCTAGTGCCACAGCCCATAGGTTCCTGCATCATGCAGGAAATCTGCTAGAGATTGCAGAGGCACAGCCCTCTGCAGATACCCCGCTGTGGATAGATGCTCCGAACGCTGCTCTCTCTCAGACCTATAAGAGAGGTAAAAACAAGCAACACAAAGGGAAAAAGCTGGTCTTGGATGTATTTTGTTTGGTTTGCATAATGTCTTCACTTCTTGAAGTTAATTATCTGCTCATAATAATTAGAAGGTAGACAGATACCTTTTGAGGAAGCTAATCTCATCTCTCGATGAGTTATGTTTACTACTGGTTTGCCTACAAATACTAAAAATATCCTGTATCTTACTAAATAATCCTAAGGAATAAAGATATTGCACCACTTCACCTGGTAAGAACCTGGAGCTCATTCTGCAGCTCAGCGATGGCACTGGAGGAGGAGAGAGGCGGTCCCAGATACATCTGCCCCTCTTATCAAGGAAGGAGCAGCTTTCTCAGGAATCCCTGGGGGTATTGCTTAGATCTTATTGGCCAGAACTGTGTTATAGGCTATGACTAGTTTGTTGTAAGGGAAATGGGCAAGGAGCATTTAGTTTTTGCAGCCTATCCAGTGGAAGCAGGTGATGGAGAAGAGGATTACAAGTGACTGCAGAAACAGCCAAACAACAGTGCTTAACGTATTTGGCAATAGTGGGTCCTCTCCCTGGAACGCAGCTCTCAGCACAGTGAAAGAGCAGCTGTCCCTCTAGGTGCCCTTCAGTCCTCTGTGGCTGTCTGTGCTACTTCTCTCACTTGTACCATCTCCCTGGCCCCTGTGGACATGTGAGTGGGCCTCTCCTTCACCAGGTGATAGAGCGACTGGTTTCCTCAGGTCATGTGAGGGCTCTGGGGTACCAAAGCTCCTGATGGATATGCCTTTCTCCTGTCCCATCCCTACTGCTGGGGGAATGTCATGCTTCAGAGGACAGGGCAGGTCAGAGTTCTGGGACCAAGTCTGTTTCTCAGGCAGATCACTAACATGTCTCGCCTCTCTCCCTGGCTGTCTGCATCAATTCCCTTCTTGACTCCTGGGTGGTCCAGTTGGTTTTCGGAAGAACCGGAAGAGACAGAAGGAACCCCAGGAAGGTAAATGAAATTATCCAAAATCTCCTTGGAGTCTGTGAAGGGGAAGCTGCTCCTTGCCCGGTGTTGCCGTCTGGCCCAGCATCCCCCCTGCAAAAGGAATCTCATTCCCTCTTCTTTTCTAGACCTCAGGAAGGAAATGATGGACTTCAGGAAGATGCTGAAAAAGAGGTACATCTGGGCCTGTCCATGGGAGAGTTTAACCCCTTTGCTCCTTCCCTAAATAAGCTGTACTCAGGCCCTGTCTCCTCCTGCAACACAGGCAGGGAGGTAGGCTTAACCCATGGAGGATGGGATGAGCACTGAGCTGGATCTGAGATCCCACTGAGTTACTTTAAAACTATCTCCGCCAGTTAGTCACCTCTCTTCTCTGGGTCCTGACCTTATTTGCAAAAGGGGTGGCTCCCTAAAACAGTGTTTTCCAGAAAGAAAAATGTAAAGCAGCGGAACAATTTAACCCTGCCCTTATCCCTCCTCAAAAAGTCTTACTCAGAAATGAACAATTCAGGTCATTAGGAGCCGAGTTTCTGTAGGATGCTGGAGCTATAGCCTGAGGCTTGCTCCTTCCACCTCTGGGTCCTTCCAGTCTGGACAATGGTCAGTCCCAGAGCTTCTAGACCCTATATCTGCTTCCTCAAGTGTCCACAGAGCAGGTTCTGGGGACCACTTAGAATGCCAGGGCCAGGAGCCCAACACCTGGGGCTCCTCTGGTCTCTGACCCGACAGCCATGCTCCCCAGGGCCCCACCTCCGACCTCTGAAGAGAAGATGCAGTCTGAGCAGGTGTGGCAGCTGCTGATGAATGCCGACCGGAAGGACTACGAGAAGATCTGCTTAAAGTACGGGATTGTGGACTTCCGGGGGATGCTGCGTAAGCTGCAGGAGATGAAGAAGGAGCAGGAGGATGAGATGGCCAAGGTACCCTTGCTCTGTCCCCATGCACTCCTCTGGCACACAGGGACCTGGAGGGGCAATTAGGATTGAGCCTAGGAAAATCTAACATGGTTGGAGGTCTTCCTCCGTCCAGCCCCCAGGGGTGTGTCCTACCAAGGACCTATAGGCTTCTAAGTTAGCATATGGGCTTTGAAACCTGGTTCGGATATTTACTAAATTCTAAGGGTTTGGAAAAGTTTCCCTACTCATGAGATGGGCAACGGCTTCCTTAGCTGGGATGTTGTGGCCAACAAGGAGACGGGGATCTGAAAGGATTCGGAGTGCCCAAAGAGAGCACTCTGAGAGTTACCATGATGGGTTTTTCTGCCCTTTAGTATGTCAATGCCATCTCCAATTTGAGACACATCAGGGTCTCCAAGGAGGGTGTTGCTACATTTGACCTGGAGCTCGATCTCAAGGACCTGGAGAGCAAGATTTACTTGTATAAGGTGAGGCTGGAAAGGCCGGTGGGGCAAGGGTGCTAGAAGGAGGCTGCAGGTCTCCTTCTAGGAAAGAGAAGGAAAACAGTGGACCCCATGGGTCCCCTGCACAAGCCCAGGAGCACTATGCAGCACCTGCTTGGAATAAAGTCACGCTGTGGTGTGGACAGCCCACGGCGGCTTCTCACTTCTTACCAAATGTCCAGGCTCTCCAGCTGGGTCTGTTAACTCCATAAACTGCGCCTGCTCCTGGAACAGGGGTCTCAAATGCAAGTTATGAGAAAGCGCACCCTTTTCCCTCTGAGCTCCTTCTGCAGACTTGACATATTCCTGCTTCATGCTGAGGACTATTGCCCTGTCCCCTGTGTGGGGCAAGTGTGTGGTTGTGGGACAACAGAGCATATCAGCTCGTAGACCCACGACCCACTGGTCCTGACTCCAACACTTAACAAGCTGTGCGACCTCCCACAAGATGCAAATCTTCCCAGTGCCTCAGTTTCCTCATTGGTGAAGGGCAGGTAACATAGGCGCTGTCTCCTGGTGAATGAAACACGAATGAGGTTGGGCAGAAGCCGCTTCTCCCCTCCCCTCCCCTCCCCCCTCCTCTGCTTCCCCTTGCTCCTCTGTTCTTCCTGCTCAGGCCTCACCT
>PVKA01011663.1:47721-60254 GCA_004027165.1 Ctenomys sociabilis | reverse complement strand
AAAAAAAAAAAAAAAAAAAAAAAAAAAAAAAAAAAAAAAAAAAAAAAAAAAAAAAAAAAAAAAAAAAAAAAAAAAAAAAAAAAAAAAAAAAAAAAAAAAAAAAAAAAAAAAAAAAAAAAAAAAAAAGACATCTGACATTGTAGAGGAAAGCAGAAGTTACTGGCAGAGAAAAACAACTGTGGTCAACTAAATCCATGATGGGAAGAAGTACTTCTTTGGGAAGACACTTTGAGAAAATGATATTGAGGTTCATTTCCTATGGAGCCAAACCAAAATATATTGTCAAGATTTGGCTAGAGGAGAGCAAAGCACTACTCTAAATAAAAGAAAGATTATAATAAAATTGAAACAAGTCTTATGACTTAAATAAAAGATCTTGTCAAATATATATATATATATATATATATATATATATATATATATATATATATATATATATCTTTACCCATAATATTAATACTTTATGGGTAAAGGTTTGTGACTACTCAAACCAATTAAATTGGTAGAGAAATAAAAAGGTGGCCAGGGAATCTCATGCCTGTAGTCCCAACAGTTTGGGAGGTTGAGGTCAAAATATAGCACATTTGAGGCCATCATAGGCGACTTATTAACTTAATGACACCCTGTTTCAAGAAAAAAAAAAAGATCAAAGCCTTGGGATATAGTACAAAGGCTCTGGGCTTCATTCCCAATGTTCCTTATCCTCAAATAAAACCCCTCTTACTATTGTATCTAAATATATGATATTTATTTTCTACAATGTTTCTTTACGACGGTTATGGGAGCTTAAAACTTCGAAGTACATTCAAATTTATTGAACAATTAGGAACAAATCAAATTATGTTTAAAAACACTCTCTATAAGTCTTAATCAAATTATATAAAAACAATGGTCCCCATTATATAGATATTATTTTAAATCTTGAAATAGTTAAATTGATCAGTTTCTGATTTCTGAAGTGTATTTCAAAAGTGATTATAGGCCTGCTACATGAGGGTGAGTTATTCTTTTTTAGCATTGTAGTCATTTATGTACTTAATGACTGTGGCGTTAAACCTCTGAGAGTTATGGAGTAGGCCTTTATTGTTTAGATAAACTGTTCTCAGTCCTTTAGGGCAACATCACTGAGTAAGTGTTCCTTGGTTCTGATTCCAAGAAAGCATTTTAAACATCAGACCATGTGCTAGCTTTGAACTACAATTTATGGTTTACACTTTTAATTTCAAATTTTACTGTTAAAAATGTTAAAATTGTTAACCTAACATCTACATTTAGGATTCTGATCTCACCTCTATGACAACGCACAGTGTGAGAAGATAATCTATGGGCTGAGTATCGAGCTTGGTGCTTCTTTCAGTAATAAACAAGGATCTTTCAGTAAATGCACTGTGAGAATTACTTAACAGATAATTCTGAGCCCCTGCAGAGCAAGTGAAGTAAATGTGGTTTTAGGGAAGAAAACATCGTTTATCTTTGAAAGTACTCATACTGTGTCTTTAGAAGTGGTCAGTAAGGCCTGGGGAGATCGCTTGGTGGCTGAAACACCTGCCTGGCAAGATTGAGGACCTGGGTTTGATCCCTGGTAGCACATGCTGTGTTGGCCTCAGAACCCCAGTTGTGCTGTCCTAGCCCTGAAACTGGGCATAATGAGCGTGTCTGTAATGCCAGCAATGGGAAGGATGAGCTAAGAGTCCAAGCTGCGTAGCGAGACCCTGTACCAAATAAATAAAATATTTTTTAAAAAAATAATTATATGAAAAGATGTTTGGTTTTGATGTCATATTCTCACTTTCAGTGAAACCATTGAAAAAAAATTTTGCAGCATTAATTCTATTATACATTGTTGTTCTTTACAAGTGCTAATATGTTTGGGATACTTTATATCTCTTATTACAAAAGTGCTATCAGCCATGGCATTCACCTCTCAAAACAAACAGGTCAGGAACATTCAAGTTTATTGAATGATTAGGAACAAATCAAATTATGTTTAAAATGATTCTAGATACTCATATGATAAAAATAATTTCTTTTATTATTTTTAATAATTAAATTTACTTTATGGATAAAATACAGGTCAATTTAAAAGGAGCAGTTTTTAAGGATGGTGAAATAGCTCAGCAGAGTAAGATCCTGCTAAGGCAAGCTCAGGGATGGGGTTCAATCTCCGGAACCACAAGCAGCACTGGCCCCACCCCCAGGTGCACTGAGCGGGTGACCCAGTTCAGGGGTGGTGGTGCGTGCCTATAGGCCCAGCAGTGGGGAGGCTGAAAACAGGAGGATCACTACAAGGCCTAGCTACCTAGTGAGACCCTGTATAAATAAATAGATAAATAATAAATGGAGCAGTTTATTTACTTCCAAATCTATGGAAAATATATAGTTTAATAATATTAGTAGAAACAAGTTGATTACATTCACCATGGAAAACATGTGGCTAGTAATTATTGATATTGTATATTTCATATTGTGTAGGCTAATTTTAAATATCTTATCTCATGGAAGGCTGATTTCACACACAAAATTATGGCATTAGAGTATTCTATAGTCTCAAAAGGAAGAAGAAACATCTGTGTATTATAATATTAATTTATCTATAAAATACACAGATATAAAAAAGTAAATGCTAAGGATTACTATGAGTTTGAGCTGCATAGTGAGACCCTGAACCAAATATATATTTTAAAAAAGCAAATACTAATGTTTTGTGCTGGTGATTTATGGATGAATGATTTCAGGACTGCTTTGTTTCTTCATGGTTTTCAATTGTTACATGATATTTCAAAGGGTAAATGCATATGTACACAAAAGTTGGTCTAAGGGCAGGGGAAATGACTCAGTAGAGTAAGCGCTTCCCTGGCAAGTGCAAGGGCCTGAGTTCAATCCCCAGTTCTGCAAAAAAAAAAAAAATGGTCTTGATCTATCAAAGGAATTTAGGGTTCCTTGTTTATAGGAGACCACCAGTTACTTGCTAAATTATTCAAATAAGACAATATCAGTTGATGTAACTTTCATGATTAAACATTTATGGCATCTGAATATATATGAACAATATGATTCAATTCTTCTGGTGATTTTATTTCAGTTACTTATGAAAACCTAATTAAGATATTGTGTCCATAAACAGAAATGCACTGGCAATTGTTCACATTCAGAATATTCCAGTATTTATATGTAATTAGATACAACTACATATATCTAATCTTATCATTATAATGCCTTCCCCTTATTTTCAGATTCAAGCACAGTTATAACCTGTAGTAAAATTACAGTTCTTTTCAACTGAGTGATCAATGTCAACATATTTGAAAAAATAAAATTTAATCTTTCTAAAATTTCCTACTTGCTCACTGCCTTATTTTAATGATATATTAGTCTGATTACTGAAGCAAAATACTTGATGTTTGGTGATATGAGAACAGGTGTACTTTTTTGTAAATAATTTTAATGAAAAACAAATAATAATGAGGCAGTTTCAAAACTGATTAGTAGGACAGTTTCAATAATAAATACATTGCATATTGTTGTCTTAGTGGTTATTCATTATACAAGATGCAGACATGATATCTTGTCCACAAACACTATTAGAACAAATATTTTTATTCATTGGATTAAGAGAATGTAGCTGTGTATCTATCTTAACTATTTTGAATATACAGATACAAAATGGTCATTCATTTGTATCCCCTTTTTTTGTTTAGTTTTGCCAGAGAAAAGTATTCTATTATCATTTAAATATTGTAGGTGCATGAATTCAACAAAATATTCCAATATAGTCTAGTAGTTCATAATAATAGTGGGTTATGCATAGGACTAGCAATGTCAGAAATTGTTGAATTGAGTCTTTTATAGCTCAGCCTTTTAATATGGATTTACTTTTTATACCTCATTTTTATACTTCTCTGCTGCATGGTTAAGAACAAGATAAAACAAGACCTATGTAGCAAGAAATGTAACTTTCGTATCTGAGAAGGTCAGTCAAGTACCCTCAGGATTTAGCCTGAAACCCTGTACTGCACTTTATAGATCCTCTGTCAGTGTTAGCCATGTGGATGAGTCATAGCCATTGCTTGACCAATTTGCTGTCTGTGAAAGCCTGAGAAAATGTTTTCTCTCCATGTGACTCTCCTTGGACACACTCTACATCATCGATCATTTTCCTCTGTGTCCCCATAATCTCCTTGATCAGAATATTTGGGACACAGCTGAGTTACATGGTGTTACAGTATAGGGTCTCCTATGTCCTGAGTCAACTTACAGTTTTGGAGGCTAAAAGTTGTAGAGGCAGTCCCATGTGTTCAACCTCTAGTAAGGGAGGAGCACTTCAGCTGGATCACGTTGTGACAACAACATAGCAAAAGCATGCATGAGAGGAGAAGGTCATACAACAACACAGCAAACCAGAAGACTATGGATGACTAGGCTTTCTTTCTTATCACCATATATAACCTAATTATAAGAATTAACCATGTCTCCATGGGAACTGCATCAGTTTCTTCCAAAGGCACCTTCCACTGACCCAGTTTTGTCATTAGGCTTCATTTCTTATTATTGGTGCCAAACAGCTTCTGATTATCACCACACCATTGACCAGATTTCTATCACATTAATCCTTGGATGCCATATTCAACCCACAATGAAACCATAGCATATGTTGTGGGAAGAACTGAGCACAGTCAGTTAATATGTATGCTAGTCACTGAAATGACGTGCTTTTCCAAAGCTCTCTTGGTGAAGGGGCCTGTATTAGAAATTATTGTAATTAAAACATGTAATTAAAACATGTATTAAGCTTGCATTGTATGCTAGGCACTGCTACAAATGCCCACCCACTTATAATTTATTTTTGATGAATTATACATGCATCACACTTTGGGTATCATTTTTACAAATCCATTTTAAAAATAAAGAAATCAAGGTGGAGTTTCAGTATAGTGAGTGGGAGTGGTGATACAATTGCTATGTCCTTATGTCTCTTACAGATAATAGTCTTGAACACTGAAATAAATAAAAGGTATCAGAGAGTACCTTTTTACCGGGAAAATACTATAGGGGCTTTGCTCTTTAGGAAAGAGACTTGAAACTCACTTGGTAGGATAGATGACCACTAAGAGTTTTACTAGCAGGTGCTCTGCAAACACTCCGTGCTGAGTGTCTTGAACTCAAACAGAGAGATACATTCTCATTACCTTGAAACGTCATAGGATAGAGATCAGGGCTGCAAAAGCAGTTAAAATTTCAAGCAAGAAGTGCTCTGAAGTGGAGAGAGGAGTCCTGTATCAGCTTATACTCTTTCTTTAATTTCTTACCTGTCTCCAAAAGAAAAAAAAAAAAATTCATACACATTCCTCTGAGTTCTAGCAAATTGTCTATGCCTTGAGGATTAAAAACCTAGAAGAAGTTTTAAGTTTGCTTTCCGTAAGAGATACAATTTAGATTTTGCACTCTAGTCCATTTAGAAACCTTAATTTAGAAAGGTTTGGGGAATACCTTAGACCAGTAAAAAGTTAAACAGCATGAAACAAAGCTCAAGGAGATCACTGTGCTAGTAATAAATTCACATAGAAACCAAGATCAATACCATCAAGTATGAACAATATCCACCTTAACAACCAAAATTAATAGACACATAATTGTTTTTCCTTTCCATGTAGTTTATAGTCAGCCTAACAACTGCAATATTACACACTAATAGAACATCCAGAGAATCTAGACCATCATAGAAACTGATTTTTACATGAACTGAATTCCCTAGCAAGATAAGTACTTCTAAAACATCTATAAAAATAGAAAATGAAAATGTAAATATGATAAAGATACATTTTTATATATGAAGTACAGATTAGTGTGAAAATTCAGAAGCTATGTTGACTCCAGCTGTGGGCGTTACTACAGATGGTTCACATCAGAAAGAGGCGTGCCATAGAGACAGCTCTAGGCGATGGCATATCGAGGGAAAATTTCCCCACTACCAAGACCCTACTTTCATAGGAAGCAAAATCCATGAGAAAGCTTTGGAGTACAGTGGTGAAGGATGTAAAGCAAGTCATTTTAGTTCCTTCTCATTATGTATCTAGGAATCACTTACTGCATGTTCTCTAGAATATTCAGACTTGACTGAGAATTTGGATTAATCTAAGTATGTACACAAGAAAGAGGAATGTCAGCAACCAGAAAGTGAGCTTGTGCATGAATCCAATACCAATTTCACAGAATCTCCAAGAGTAGTTTATTTCTAGAACACCTTAATTTGTTCATAGACATGCTGAAAGTCTATCGTTCAATTTTGACATAAAAATCTATGAATGGAAATATAATTTAAATTTAATATCTGACCTAACCCATTGTTTTGTAGCTAGTTCACATTCTACAGGCAATGCAATATAATACATACCTTTTAATAAAAAAGAGATTTAATCACATTCGCATGTTTCACTTTTTGATCATAGCAAATTAAAGCACTGCCCTCCTTCCCTTATTACTTCAAAGAAAATTTTGACCTTTGCAATGCACATATAGGACAGATTTTTTATCTTTAATTCAAGATTCCTGTTCTTATGTAAGGAAAATAGTGTTTCACTAGAAAAATAAATGTCTAATACATATATTGAAAAGTATAAAACTTCTACAATTTAACTTAATTATTGAACAGAGTTAACTTCTTTTAAGTTACTAAATTTGCTAGTGAACAGCTTGCATATTTTTCCTTGCTTTGTCTGTGTGTGAGAGCTTATTGATTTGAATGGTGCTTACTTAAATGGAACAGAAAAGAGATTAGAAAAAAAAATCTCTTTATATTTCAAAAAGAGTTGGAAAATTTCTCCCTTCTTATCCACCATATGCTCTTCTGGTAAACGTGTTCTTTGACCTCATATTGAGATATGCAGACTAAAATAGCCTTTCTTACAGAGATTAATGTACTATATAATATACATGAGAACAATAAGTGAGTCCTTTTCATTCAGATAATCAGTAGGTAAAGTCCTTGAAAGTAAAACACTTTATAATTTAGAGATGTTATAAACAATTTTCCCAACTTGATGGTAGCAAGCAAAGGTCAAATATGAATGCTGTAATTCATTTTGTTACTCTCTAAAAGTATCTAGTTTTCCTTAATGATGTGCCCTGCTGGTGCTTCAGAATATCAACATGCCAAATGATCTTATAAAGTTTATTTCTCTGACATCTGCTTCATGAAAAATCTTAGACATTCCCAACAGAAATGTATTATATGAAGCTCCTGGAGCAATTGGATTCAAATATTTTGTCTATATGTAAAGACATGCTTAGAATTATTTTCAGTATGTTGACTGTGTTCACATTTGACTATACAAAATACAAACTTCATCAGACACCACCTATATTTTCTTTCTTTCTTTCTTTCTTTCTTTCTTTCTTTCTTTCTTTCTTTCTTTCTTTCTTTCTTTCTCTTTCTTTCTCTTCTGCCTGCGCTGGGGATTGACCCCAACACCTTCCCACTCGGTAACATCCTTGATCCTTTTTCTATTTTTTTTTCCTGATTTTGGGGCAGAGACTTTCTAAGTCACTATGTTTCCTAGAATAGGCTCTAACTTTCAATCTTCCTGCTTCAGCCTTTCAGAGTCCAGGAATAACAGATGAGCATCACCACGCCTACCTTATTGATGGGGTTTTCATTCACAAGCTCAACTTTATGAAAATGGATGGAAGAAATAGAACACATAATTTCTCTATAAATATTATCTTGGTTTAATTTTTCTTCAATGAGACTCAATATCTGACAACAACTTTCAAAGAGGAAAGAGTTACACTGGTTCACATTTTGTGGAGGTTTCAGCCCATAATCACTTGGCTACAAGGGAGGGCAGCATAGGAGAAGCTTAGAGAGGCAACTTCGTGGCATAATGTGAAAAGGCAGAGAGGAGGGTGAAGTGGGAGGAGATAAAGTCTTCCAGGTCATGATCCAGGGAGCTACCTCTTCCAAACAGATTCCAGGTACTAATGTCAAGTCAGCTATAATCTTATCAACAGATTAATCAACTGATTATTTTCATGATACAATAAAGTTCCAGAGGCCCCAACTACAGATTCAGTAGACTTTGGGGGAATATTTAGATATAAGGTATAGTGCTTATTTAAAGAACTAAAATCACGATTAAAATTTTGCACACAAAGAAAACTCCAGGTGACCCCACTAATGAAGTCTATCAGATACATGAAGAAGAAATAATTATAAATTAGTATTAATAACACAAAGAAGCAAAGCAGTCAAATTTTCCATTTTATTATACATAGGCAAAAAATTGATTACCAAACATGACAAGAACAGAGAAACTACAGAAAACAAAAAATATCTCTGTATAAATAGGTACAAAAGGTCTTTCTTTAAAAAAGCATAGCACTTTATTGAACATGTTTCATTCAGAGACAAATAAGCTCAAATCTATAACAAATGCCAGATTATACAGCAGAAATCAGTATTCTTAGTTTTCCATACCGATAGAAAGGTTCCTACTAAATCAAAGCCATAAAATTACATTCTCAGATATAGTACTCTCTTGTAAAACATTTCACATGATCATTCACCATATTTGTAGTGGTACAAAAGTTCTAAATAAGAATTTTGGACCTAAGTCTACACTATATATAACAGGTATGGAACTTTGGCAGAGAGGCCTGGTTTGGGACTGGGTTATGGAACTTTGGTATAGAAACCCATGGAGCTAAACCAGGAGCAGAAAATCAAGCCAGTGGAGTACAGTGGGGTCATTTCCATGAGTTGCAGCAGAGGGAAGCAAAGCATGGCAGCCAGACCCAAGACAGGCCCAGCAGGTCGAGGTCAAGTTCAATAGATCCTGACCCAGTGAGCTGAGGTACACTGCTAGGCCCACTGTGGCCCAGCTCTAAACCCTGACCTGTGGAAGCATCCTCTTGAGACAGATGGTGGTAACAGGTAACTGTGGTGAACTAGTCTACCTAGAGTTTTCCACAGATACATCAAGGGGAGGGAACCAGAGAGAACTTAGAAGAACTAATTTTAATACAAATTCACAATTTAATATCTACTTAGCTATACAATCATAATGTTTGTTCATATAGTCTAAAATACAAACCCATTAGTTACAAAAATTTGTCAATTGCTTAATCGCAATACTCATTATTAATGCTGATAATTGTATTACTATAAATATGAAACCATATTTGTCTTAACCACTTGTTCTTTCTTGGGTAATAATATCAGGAGGTGCTTAGATAATAAAATCACCAGAGCCCTATATCAAAGGACAGAGAACAGTACAAAACAGAAACCGATGTCTTATTTTCAATCAATAGAGAGGGTAAGGACCAGCCAGAAAGCTCAGCAGATTAAAGTACATGCTTAGGCAGACTAAAGAACTGTCCAATCCCCAACATGCCATGCCAGTCCCACCTCCAGCGTGTGCTGGGACAGTGATTGAGACTGGGTGTGGTGGCGTGTGCCTATAATCCCAACATTTGGGAGGTTCAAAACAGAAGAATCACTATGAATTACATCTGTGTAGTGAGACCCTGTATTTATGTATTTATTTATTGCATTTTTTTGTCTTTTTTGAGACAGGGTCTCACTGTGCAGTTCAGGCTGGCCTTAAGCTCACTTTGTAGCTCAGGATGGTCTCGAACTCACAACAATCCAAGTGTCTACAGAGTGTGCAGAGTATCACTACTAGATTGGACTCGTAATGATCCACCTGTTTATAGCCTCTGAAGAGCTGGGATT
The DNA here is from genome assembly GCA_004027165.1 of Ctenomys sociabilis. Taxonomy (NCBI): domain Eukaryota; kingdom Metazoa; phylum Chordata; class Mammalia; order Rodentia; family Ctenomyidae; genus Ctenomys; species Ctenomys sociabilis. The sequence goes on along the minus strand of PVKA01011663.1, from coordinate 50,521 downwards.
ACAGGTGTGCACCACCACACCCAGTCAGTGGGACCCTGTAGACTCTACACTAAATACATAAAATATTTTTGAAAAATTAAAAACTAAAATAGGGAGGCCAAAAATTTGGGACACAAAAAAATAAGAAGAGACCCCTGAAGAACAGACTAAAAAAGGCTTTAATCAGAGTCATACAGCTAACTGCTATCAAACTTTCACAAAAACTATCAGAGAAATCAAAATAAGAGTTTTTTTTTCTGACTATAAAATGACAAAGAGAATGAGTAATGGCAGTCCCAGGCCCTGAGCCCACCCAGAACAAATGCAACAGACACTAGCATCAAAGAAATTGGAAGTCACACACCAGAAATATCTGAAATAATAGTATCTGAAATAAAGAAACAACTGCAGATGGGTATAGAATAATACAGATCAGAAATAATAACATCCAAAGTAAAGAAAATACTGCACAAGGCTTCAGAGGAAATCAGATCAGAAATAATCTCAAAAGTAAAAAAAAAAAAAAAAAAAAAAAAAAAAAAAAAAAAAAAAAAAAAAAAAAAAAAAAAAAAAAAAAAAAAAAAAAAAAAAAAAAAAAAAAAAAAAAAAAAAAAAAAAAAAAAAAAAAAAAAAAAAAAAAAAAAAAAAAAAAATGACAACTATAATGAAAGAATTACTATGTATTTCTAAACAATACACTGATTAAAAAAATAGAATAGAAAAATGATTGGAACCTTGAATGACCAACACAGAAAGAGATACAATGCATGAAGCAGATACAAAGAGATATTCGGGAGATTAAAAACTAAATTAAAACTTGGTAAAACCATCTAAATGGAAGTTCAGATAGAGAGCCAGTGGTATAGCTCAACAGATTAAGTACTTGCTTAGGTAAGCACAGGGGCCAGGGTATGACCCTGGCACCATATGCCTCACCAGCCCCACCCCCGGGTGCACTGAGATGGTGATGGAATCAAAGTGTCATGGTGTCACAATGCCTGTAATCCCAGCACTAGGGAAGCAGAAATCAGGAGGATCATTATGAGTTTGAGCCACATAGTGAGACCCTGCACAAAAAAATAAATAAGAATGTTGTTGCAGCTAATGAAAAGGTAAAGAATGATTTCTTGAAAGAAATTGAGAATTAAGACTGAGAAAACAATTCAACAGCCTCAAGATGATATAAAGATAAACAATATAACATTAATAGGCATCGAAAAGGAAGTCAATACAAATTATATAAATATAATATAGACAGAGATAATGGATGAAAATTTCCCAAATATGGTGAAGCAACATGACACTCAGGTTACTGAAGCTTATAGAACTCCAAATAATATCAACCCAATTAAAACCAAATGAAGAAAAATAATAATCAAGATTCCAGAAATTCAGCACAAGAACAGCATAGTAAAAGCCACAAGAGAAAAGAAACAGATCACATGTAAAGGAAAACCCATTAGAATAACAGATTTCTCTTCACAAACCATCAAGTCAAGAAAAGAATGAAGCAAAGTACTTTCAGTCCTACAAGAAAATGAATTCCAACCCAGACTGACATACCATGCAAAACCCTATTTCAGATTTAATGGAGAAGTGAAATACTTCCACAACAAAGAACTAAAGAATTTCACAATGACCAAGCCAACACTACAGAATATAAGATATTTGAGAAAGAAATCAAAATGACCACAACTCCAAGATTGAGAATGGAAAGAGACCAACAAATAGGGAAAACAATTAAACACAGGACAAAAGTAGGTAACAAGCATCAGGAAAATAGTATCACAAACATAAGTCAATATGTATCAATTAGAAACATCAATGTAAACAGAATTAGTTCATCAATTAATATATGTGCTATCAAAGCAAGAACAATTCACAAATTAAAAAATAGATTTGTAGAGTAGAATAAGAAACAAAATCCAACAAAATATTGTACACAAAAAATACGTTTAACTCATAAAGAAATTTATAGTTCTGATAATCAAAGGATGGAAAATAATACTACATGTCCCAGAACCTCAGAAAAAAGCACAGGTATCAATCCTGTTCACAGACGATCTGAACATCAAAACAAGCATAATTATGAAATAAAGAAGGCACTACATACTGGATAGGGAAAAATTCAAAAGGAAGAGATAAAAGTAATAACTATATATGCAGAAAATATGGGAACACCAAAATATGTAAGACAAATTTTAATGCACATGAAAAATCTAATGTCCACTGCCAAAATCTTAACAGGGTAACTTAAAACACCCTTATCTCAAAAAGATAAGTCAAGAAGACAAAAAATTAGCAAAGTGATAGCAGAAATGAACCAGATTTTTGAATAAATGGACTTATTGGATAGATAGATAGATAGATAGATAGATAGATAGATAGATAGATAGATAGATAGTTTTCCACCCAACAACAAGTTTTCAGCTACATGTCAGCCATTTTCTAAAATAGATCACATACTAGTCCATAGGTCATGCTTAAGTATATGCAAGAAAACAAATTATCTCATGAATATTATCTGACGATAGTGAAGCTGGAAACTAGAAATAAACGAAAAAAGAAACCACAAATATCCCGTAACCATATGGAAATTAAATGACACCCTCTGTAGCAACCAATGTCAATGGAGTGCCCACTTTTGACAGGTGTAGACAAAGGAAGGGTTGTAGAAAGAAAAAATCAGGATGTGTGTGTATAGACAGTACAGTTGGGATAGATAACGCTGTGCTTCTACATAATTCTATGAGAGGCAAGATCTGCACTAATGGTGGTTGGACAGGATATTATGTCGGCTTTTAGTGCTATGGTCATCCAC
>PVKA01011663.1:0-47621 GCA_004027165.1 Ctenomys sociabilis | reverse complement strand
TAATATAATTTCATGTATGCACCTTGTACAGTACCAAAACGTTATGAAAACAGTTTGCAATGTATTAATTCATCGACTCTGTATGGTTAAGGTGTCTTGAAACTGTCTGATTGACATTTGTATTTTAATAAAATAAAAATAAATGGAAAAAAAAGAAAAAAAGAAATTGAACAAAATCTACAGTATAATGAAAATTCAAGCAAAATTTACTGAAACTTGTGGGATGCAAAGAAAACAGTTCGTAGAGGGAAATTTATAGCAGTGAATTCACAAATTAGGGAAGCAGAACAAAAGCAAATAAGTACCGTATTACTACACCTCAAGCTTCTAGAAAAACAGCAAATGAAGCTCAAAGCCCAAAGACGGGAGGAAATTATAAAGATTAGAGGAGAAATCAATGTAATAGAGACAAAGTAAACAATACAAAGAATTAAGGAATCCAAAAGCTGGTTCTTTGAATGAATAAATAAAATTGATAAAGCCTTAGCTAACTTAGTCATAAAGAGGAAAGGAAAAAACTCAAATTCACTCAATAAAGAATGAAAAGGATGAACTTACAATAGATCTTATGGAAACTCAGAAGATTATCAATTGCTATTTGGAAAATCTTTACTGTCACATAATCTAAGACTCAGAAGAAATGACAGATTCCTAGATAAGAATAAACTACCAAAACTGAATCAAGAAAATAGAAAAACTGAATAATCCAATATCAGCCAGTGAAACTGAAAATGTAATAAAAAAACTTACTGACAACGGAAAGCCCATGCCCTGACAGATTCACATCTGAATTCTACAAGAAATTTAGAGATTTAACCACAATACTCCTCAAATTCTTCAATGAAATTGAAAAGAAAGAAATACTCCTAAAATCATTCTGGGAGGCAAGTATTATACTGATACCAAAGCCAGAGAAAGATCCAACCATAAAAGAGAACTACAGACAAATCTCCCTCATGAACATAAATGAAAAATCCTCATTAAAAATCCTAGCAAATAGAATACAGCAAATCATCAAGATTGTACACCATGACGAGGATAGATTCATTTCAGTGATGCAAAGATGGGTCAACATACACAAATGTAAAAGAAAAAGAAAAAAAAGACCGAGGAGATAGTCCAGTAGAATAAGTGCTTGCCTGGCAAGCACAAGGGCCTGAGTTCAATTCTCAGTTCCACAGAAAAAAAAAATTATATCTATATCTATATCTATATCTATATCTATATCTATATCTATATCTATCTATATCTATATCTATATCTATATCTATATCTATATCTATATCTATATCTATATCTATATCTATATCTATACACACACACGCACACACACAACACAAATCTAGGAGTAGCCAAATAGCTCAGTAAATTAAAGTGCATTAAAGCAGGAGCAGGGGCTGAGGATTGGATTCCCAGGCCTGTCATGTCAGCCCCCCAGGGCACATTGAGACAGCAATTGAGACTGGGAATGGTGTCATGCACTTGTAATCTCAGTACTTGGGAGGCTGCAAACAGGAGAATCACTATGAGTCCAATCTAGTAGTGAGATCCTAAAAACCCTGTAGTGCCTTCCCTAAGAGTACAGAAAAAAATACCCAAATTTATAAATGTAATACTCTATATCAATAGAGCCAAATCCAAAGACCACGTTATCATCTCAGTTTATGCAGAAAAGGTTCTTGTCAAACTCCAACACTAATTCATGATAAAATCCCTTCAGTAAATTGGAACAGATGGCCTCTACCTCAATCTGATAAAAGCCATTGATGACAATCCAACAGCCAACATAATTCTAAATCGGGAAAAACTGAAATCTCTCACTCAGATCTGATATAAGACAAAGATGTCCTCTATCAACACACCTATTCAACATAGTTCTGGAATCATTAGCTAGAGCCATTAGACAAAACATAGAAATAAAATGAATAAGAGTAGGTAAAGAGGAAGTTAGGCTATCATTATTTGCAGATGCTATAATACACTACTTGGAATACCCAAATAATCCAACAAGAAGCTCCTAGAATTAATAAACAAATTCAACACCCCAAGAATCAAAAACATTCTTCTACACAGATAACAAACACACTGAAAGAGAAATGAGAAACAATACCCTTCATAATAGCATTCAAAAATTGAAATACCTAGGAATTAATCCAGCTAAAGAAACAAAATGTCTGTGAAAATTACAATACTCTGAAAAAAGAGGTTGAAGAAGATTTGAAAAAAATAGAAAGATATTTCTTGCTCCCAGATAGGAAGAACCAAACAGTGTGAAAATAGCCATACTTCCAAGAAGTGTTCTACAGATTTAATAAGGCCTCCATCAAAATACCACGAACATTCCTCAGTGATGTAGATAATTCATGCATAAATTTTTTTCCAGAGTTTGAATAGACCTAGAATAGTAAAGGATATATTGGAAAACAAAAGCATGGAAGGAGGCATAACAATCCCTGGCTTGATATTATACCATAAAGCTACTGTAATAAAATCAGCATAGCATTGACAAGAAAACAGAGCCAAGGATCAATGGAACACATTAGATGATACAGATACAACTACAAATGTACTCAACCATCTTATTTTTGACAAAGAGTCCAAGCATGTTTAGTGAAGGAAAGATAGCCTCTTTAGGAAAGGGTGCTGGAAAATCTTGCTTTTCACATGCTGTAAACTAAAACTAGACCCAGGTCTATTGCCATGCACTAAAACTAAAATTAAAAAATGCATTAAAGATCTAAACATTAAAACAGAAACACTAAATCTTTTGGATGAGAAAATAGGTGGAAATCTTGTAGACATACGGGTAGGCAGAAAGCTCATGTATAAAAATCAAACATGGAAACACTTCAGTGAGTCCACACCTGGGACCTCCTATCATTGAGAAGTTTCTGCACATCAACAGATGTTACCAACAGAGTGAAAACACAACCCACAAATTTGGAAAAAAATCTTAACCACAAACCACTCAGACAAAGGTCTTCTATCTAGGATATATAAAGAATGTACAAAATTAAGACCCACGAATTCAAGACCCAATCCAAAAATGGGCATCTGAGATGAATATACACTTCTCCAAGAAAGAAATACAAATGGCTAATAACTACCTGAAAAGATGCTCCATACCACTGGCCATTAAGGAAATGCAAATTAAAAATGCAGTGAAATACCATCTCACCCCAGAAAGAATGGCTATCATAAAGAAATCAACTAAGAACAAATGCTGGAGAGGTGGTGGGAGAAATGGAACCCTCTCCATTGGTAGTGGGAGCATAATTGGTACATCCACTATGGAAATCAGTACGGAGACTCCCAGAAAGCTAGGACTTGGAATCCCATTCAGCCTACCTATTGCCCTTCTTGGAATTTTCCCAAGAGAACTGAAAACATCATGCCACAGTGATATACATGCACTCATTTTTATAGCACAACTTGACATATCCAGATCTTGTAAGCAACTAAAATGCTCATCACCTGAGAAACAGATGACAAAGATATATCTTTATACAATGGAGTATTATTCAGCTTTGAAGAAAGGCAAACCTGAAGCCTTCATAGGGTAAGTGCATGCAACTAAGGGGTATACTGAAAAGTGAAAAAAATCAGACTCACATGTGTGAATATCATATTGTCTCCCTACTATAACAACCCAAAAGAAGAAATAAATTTGCTTATATGTATCATTTACAAAAAGACAAGAGAAAGGATAAAAGATAGGAAAAAAGCCGGGGGGGAAACACAGCTGAGGTGCTTGTACTAAAAATTTGCATAAGTTTTTTGTAAATAGAAGTTGTGTAGCATTTTCTCCTTGTGTAAGTCTATATGCTGATATCTGAGCTCTAAGCAACCACATTGAGGACAGCAATGTGTAATATAAAATTATGCTTGAACAGCTGTCACCTTGGTCTTTTAAGTGTGTACTATTTGTAATACCATATCAATTATTACTGTACTCTTTATTTTTTTATTTTTTTGGTGGGACCATGGATTAAACTGAGGCCCTTAAACTTGCCAGGGAAGTGCTTATTCTACTGAGCCCTCTCCCTAGCCCTTATTACTGTACTCTCTTTAAAATAAATTTTTAATATAAAAATGACAAAAAAAAATTTAAGGTTTCTTGAAAGCAAGCAGTAACATGCAATCATATGTGCAATCTTAGCGAACTATATCTATTAATCTGAAAACCAGATTTGACGATCAAAATGGATAACATATCAATCATTATTAATCAACTATTCTTGTTCTGAAAATCTGTACCACAGATGTGTCACCCTCATTTTGTCTTTGCGTCTGACTTTTTGTCCTTGTTTTTGTTTTCAGTTTTCAAAATAAAATTAAATTCAAATAATTTACATTAGAATGATGAGTTCAGATAAATCATAGGGTCATTTACATCGTTTTATAATTTATATTATAAAGCTCACTAATAAAATGATGCCACACAGAACAGAGCATGATGCCATGTGTGTGAGCCACTCCAGTGGCTTGTGGAGAGTGAGGTCCCGCCTCCACTTCAGAGTCTCTTACACCAGTCCGTCCGGGACAATGGTCAACACTTCACATTTCCAGTTCTGAAGATGACCCTGAAAACTGCTAATCTTGGGAAAATATTGTGAAAAATATTTTAAGAAAACTCAGGGCTTATCACCTGCAGAGCACACGTTAAGTTATTGAATGAAAATTCACCATTTATTTGCTCCATTAACTATTAAAGCAACATCTTACCCAAACATAATACAATAAAATTATTTTTGTCTGATTAAATAAATGCAATATACATGTACATATTATCACATTTAATGCTATATTACCATGAAAACCTTTGTCTGAGGCCAGAAATAAGAGCTCAGAAACTTTGCAGTGGCTTAGAGAAAAGAGGATTCAAAGGAACAACATGGTGTGCGCCAATTCCAGTCAGCACAGGCATATATGACATAGCAGATCAGGACAGTGATCAGGAGAAATACAGAAAATGGGAAGCCTACCTTAGAAGTACAGTGGCACAGACGATCATCTCTGACACAAACTATTTTCAGAGATGCTATTGTTCAAAACAGGGCAGAGTCATGTGCTTTCCCTGCTAGGCGTGGACCAAACCTGAGCTACTAATAGAATATTAGCAAATAGAATCCTGAATTGATGCTACAGAAGCCATCTCATGTCCAGTGCCTTCTCTACCCTGGGCAATGCACTAAATTTTTAGTGAAAATAGATAGCAGATGGCTACAACAAGGTCTTCACTCCAGAAACCATTGTTTCCCAACCTCATGGGCTCTAATCTCTGCCCAGACATAGTCTAGAATCTCAGATAATGCTAGCACTCAGAATCCCAGTCCATGAGCTCAGAGTCGAGCCCAGGTCCAGAGACCTAGATACACTGTGAAGCTAAAAGCTCTCTGTTAAGGCAACTCTCAGTGGGCAGGGGTGGGAATTTAGCTGGACACTTATTCCCAGAGGTGTTAGTCACATTGTGATTCCTTCCCCTCTGTGCTGCGGAGGTGAAAAGATAAAAGAGTAAAAATAAATTCAGAGGCAATTAGGAATGCAAGCAGTTGTGGGAAGAAAAAATCATGCACTAACTGAAGAAGCATCTTTCCTAAGGCTCAGGTGACTGAACGCACAGAGTCCAGAAAGCTGACAAAGGGTCCTGGGAGCTCCAGAGATGGTGTAAGAAGGGCAAGGGGGAGCTGTCTAAAAGTTCGCAATTGTCAGAGAACCCAGAGATGATCACTGGAAAGAACAGAGAAATGTCCCATCAATTGTTCTGAGGAAAATAAAGCCTCTGGAGCTCAGTGGACAAAAGTCAACAGAGATAGAATTTGGCAGAGTGCTAACTCTGCAAACCTATGCAGCCAACACAGGAGGCAGAATGGACAATCTGACTGTACTCTGAGACTCCCTCACTACTAAAGTGTGGGAGTGAAGCTTAAGAGTGTATGCAACATGTTTATGTGTAGATAAAAGTCTTGATTTCTGCAGTACTCTCTTAAACCTTTTGGTCTCCCCCTGTGAAGGGTTCAGTTCTGTAATGCTGGATACTTATAAGCAGCGAGTCATGATGTGTTGGTTCCAACAGCCACAAAGCTGCTCATGTTTTCCACTTGTTTGCTTTTCTTTACTCATCTTTGTGACCCTCCAATAAACTTTCAAATCTTTTATATTTCTCTTTTTAGATCAAAGGAAAAAATGATATCAAAATATATTTTTGCATACTCTTCTCTTATTGTTATGCTAGCTCATTTCACTGTATTCTACTTTTTCTTTTCTTCACCTTTTTAACAGCCCATGCTTGACTTCTACTACTCTTCTGACTTTATGAGATCTTGAAAAAGTCAAAAAATTTCTTAAAAACTTTAAGTGCTGGTGTAAGACTGGTTCTTTAGATGTTCTTGTTAACAGTAATTGCTCTCTCCTTACACATCAGTGACAGGTACTAAAGCCAGTGTTGTGATAAAATTGAATACATGTGAAGGTGAAAATTCTACACATTAACTGCTGTATTCAAAAAGATGATGGAGATTTTTAGTACAATCACCTCAGCTGTCGTATATATATATTTTTTTGCATGTTTCCCATTATTTCATTATTAAAATTCTCATTTTGAGAAAAAACTATCTTTTTTCTCTTTTCTCCTTTCTCTCCTCTTCCTTGTTTAATCCTTAAGTTCCATTTCTTTCCATTGTACTGTATCTGTTATACCCTTCAGATTTTATTTCTTCTTCTGGGTTCTAGTCTTTTGAAAATAGCACTTAATTTGCGGAATTTTCACCTTGACTAGCTCTATATGCTGCTATCTTTGAACTAAGCAACTCCATAGAAGACCGCAATGGGTAATGCAAAATCTATTGTTGAATACTTGTCATCTTGGTCTTCTAAATGTGTACTACTCCTAATGTCATGTCAATTGTTCTCTTTACAATAGTTTTTTGAAAAGGTAATAGAAAAAAGAGAGACAAGAAGAAAAATTTATGATTTCTTGAAAGCAAGCAGTAACATTCAATCATAATGTCCAATCTTTCATAACTATATCTGTTAATCTTCACAACAGATGATAAAAATAGATAACATATCAATCATTCTTAGTCAGTTATTCCTGTTTAGAAAATCTGTAACATATGTATTGTTGTGTGTTACCTGTTTCTGTCTTTGTTTTTGATCACATTCTTTTTTTTTCTTGATCTCATCCTTGCTTTTGTTTTTACTCTTCAAAATAAAATAAAATTATAATTTGAAAAAACTGGGTAGATATGAAAATACAGCATGTTAGAACCTGTGGAGATGGAACAATATCAGTTCTAAACAGGAGGAAGGACCTATGAGTGCTTGAATTAGAAAAACAGCAACCCCAAAGAGATACCTAATAATGTACCTCCAATCCCTAGGGGGGGAAAAAAAAGTTAATAGTCCTTGGCTTCTCCACATATTGTTGGATCCTTAGTCCTTTATGCCCTTCCTAGCATCCTTTTAGGGTGTAATTTTCTTATTTCATTATTAAAATTCTCATTTTGAATTCTACTCTAATTCCTTACCCTGTTCCTTACTGACTTCTGGAGAAAAATCACAAATTTGGTTCTTACTATTTTTTTCCCATTTTATACAAGCCCATGCTTGGAAGAGTGAAATGTGTTTGGATACAAAAAACAAACATGCTGGCCCCTGCTGAGCCCTTCAGCCTTCTGGAAGCTCTACTGCACCTTTTGACTCCATACATTTTTCCAATCTCCAAGGTTTTTCTTTTGTCTCTTTTTTTAGTCTCAAACAAAACTTCAACATACACTTCCCCTTTCTATATCAGCTCATAATTTTATCTCCTTCTGAAGAGGAAGTGGAAGAAGCTGCAAAATTTGATGGGTTTGCTAAATCAAATCAATTGTCTGTCCCAATGCACTCTGTCTCCCCTTTAAAACTATGTATATGTGATGTGCACTTGGTTCTTAGGGAAAAGAAATCCTGGTTTCCCACTGAATCGTACCCTTGTTCACATGCAAATGTTCTCCAACAAAATCAACTCCTGTCTAAAATTGTAAATAGCTCTGTACAACACTGTTAAAGAAAGTAATGACAAGGAAAAACATGCATAAATATTTATTACAAATATAATATATTCTCCTTAAATCAATCCACTGTTAGTTGAATCTGTACAAAATAATTCTACAGATAGGAAGGACTAACTGTAATATTACATCCACTGTGGAAAATAGACTGCAAAAACAGTGCTTTGTTCTGACATCTGACTCTAAATAGACTTATTTATCATTTTATTTGGGAATTATGCCTTTCTGAGGTAAGTTTGATGCAAAAATAAGACAAATTCCTGTCAAATACTTAGGGATATTGTCTGCATAAAGCTAAGACTGTATATTAGAACTTTTCACTTTTTAACTGATGCTTCACATTTGTTTCCATGTTTTTAGAATAGTGAGTACAAAATATAGGCTGACACTCAGAAGGAAACGGAGACTCTGCTTTACAAACCTCTAATTAGAATTGGACAGAAATTAATAGCATCTTTCATTCTTTCCCACATAAATATCTCTTCACTAAATGAAGCTCACAAAACATGCACTTTGACTCCCTGAACTTCACTTTATTCTTTCCAAATGAAAAATCATGCTGATCATTTTTCTTTCTTTACTAAGCATTCCAAAGAATTGATCATTTTGCTTCTGAACTTATAGTTGTTGCAGCTTATCTGAAAAGCGATCAGAAACTTTTTATTGAAGTCCGAAGTAGTTAGAAAATTACTATTACTTAATCTCCTGAACTACCCCTGGCTATTTTTCTTTTCAGTAAATGCCAGGCTAACAAATAGCCAGCAATTTACCAGAGCATCAGTCTCTGATTACTAGTATAGACTTGTACTGGGCCAATAATTCACTTCTGAGCTTCTGGTAGAGCCTTGGAGTCTCTGTCTAAGCAGCAAAGCCAGTTCATGAGCACGTTATAAATTACTAGGGTTTTCCACAGTGCTCAGTAATGCTGAGCAAATGGGAATTTGAAAAACATTCAAGCACTGTGATAGGATCACAGGAGAGCAATTTAAATTAGAGGAGACAAAAATCTTTAATTCAAAACTGGCATTTAAATTAACACTTAAAAGCAAGCACATGCAAAAAACACAAACAAACAAACCAGTTCACTTTTCTTCCATTGTACAGACAGCCTTTATATATGAGCCCTGAAAATTAAATGTTAAAGTGGAGAAAGGAAGTAATATAATTCTAGAATATAACCCCAAACAATGTTAAGTTTAGCATCCAGGGCTATTTTACAGGATAGTATGTCATTATGCAGAGTAAACTGTTTCCAAGACAGGCTTCAGAACTGGACCAGAATTTTGCTCCATAGCTCCATTACATAGTAATATCTGAGTAATGAAACTTAAGACAGTTAATCATTTGATGTCTCAAATGAGGGTGGATTTTAACTATAAGTGGACTACGGCATACAATGCGATATAACCTCTTTTTTTTTCTTAATTTAGAAATGCTTGCTTTTATTTTATTTATTTTATGTATTTTTGTTCTATTGAAGTACAAATATCAATGAGACAATTTTAAGATACCTTGACAAGATGGATTTGATAAATTAATACATTGCAAACTGTTTTCATAATGTTTTGGTATCATAGAAGATGCATACATGATATTATACTTACAGACATTATTATACCGCATGTCTCTTATCAGTATATTAAGAGAGTGAAGCTATTTGCATATCTTATTTTTTGTACCTGAATTACATCAAAGATTCAATAATTAATATTTTCTACCTTGTTATTTTCCTAATGGTTGTCCATAGTACCAGAAGCAGGCATAATATCCAGTCCAGCCACCATCAGTGCAAATCTTGCCTCTCATAGAATTATGTACAAGCACAGCATTATCTATCCCAACTGTACTATCCATACACACATATCATGATTCTTCCTTTCTATACCCCTTCCTTTGTCTACACCTGTCAAAGGTGGGCACTCCATTGTCATTCAACTAAATTAGATGGTTGAACTTGACAACACAATCCAACACAGTCCAACATTCCACAACAATAGTGAGTTATCTAAAGATGTTGTTGACCATAGCCACTTACAGCTCAAGTTATTATTATGGCCCCATGGTGTATACCTCATTTTTATACTTTTCTGCTAGATGGTTAAGACCTAGATACAGCAAGACCTATAAACCAACACATATACTTTATGTTTCTTAGGAGGTCAGTGAAGTCGACTCAGGGTTTATCTTGTAGTCCTCTACCATATTTTGTAATCCTTTGTCTGTGTCATCCATGTGGATGAGTCACGGTCAATGCTTAACCAGTTTGCTCTCTGTGAGAGCCTGAGACAAAGTTTTCTCTTCATGTGACTCTCCCCAGGCACACTATAGAACTTCAATCTCTTTCTTCTGTGGCTCCATAATCTCCTTGTTCAGAAAATTTGGAGCTCACCTTAGTTTCATGATGTTGCAGTACAGTTTCTCCTATGTCCTGAGTCTTTGCTGACCTTGAAAGGCTAGGGCCAAAATGTTGGCTGGCCTTGTGACTCTTCTATTTCTCCAGTTTTGATCTGTGAACTTAGGTTGTTAACCATCCAGAAGAAAAGCTGATTAGTATCCTGAAGTATGTGCCATTCACTTTGCCTTATCTGACTCAATTGATTTCAGTTGCTGTTGTACGTTTCCATTTCTATTTCAGCTTTTCGCTTCTTAAACTAAGGAGACTATACAATATTTACACATGTGTGTCTAGTTTATTTCACTTATGAGTATATGTTCAAGTGGCATCCACTTCAGTATAAATGCTTTAAGCTTATTATTCTTAATAGCTGAGTAATATTCCATTATATAGAAATACCACACCTTTTTCAACCATTCCTCATGTGATGGACATCTTGGTTGTTTCCAAGATTTTGCTATCACACATTGTGCTGCTATAAACATAGGTATACATATATCTCTATGATACAGTGTATCCAAATCCTTTGGGAAAATTCCCAGTAGGGGGATAGCTGGCTTGAATGGGATTTCTAGTCCTACTCTTTTGAGGAGTCTCCACACTGACCTCCACAATGGTTGTACCGTATACATTCCCACCAGCAGTGGATAAGTGTTCCCTTTTCCCCACAACCCCTCCAACATTTGTTATTCGTTGATTTCCTTATGATGGGCATTCTTTCTGGAGTGAGATGGTATCTCAGTGTTGTTTTTATTTGTGTTTCAGGGATGGCTAGCAATGTGGAGTATTTTTTCATATAATTATTCGCTTCTTTAATTTCGTGCTCTGAGAAGTGTGTATTAATCTCAGATGCCCATATCTGAATTGGGTCTTTAAATCTGAGGGCCCTATTATATCTTAGATCTTTATATATTCTGCAGAGTAGACCTCTGTCTGATTGCTTATTAGTTAGGACTTTTTAAAATTGTCTTCACTCTGTTGACAATTAATTTTGACTTGGAGAAGCTCCTTAAGAAGAGTTGATCCCAGTTGTTGATTCTTTCAAGTGCTTCCCATGTGAATATATGTTTATTCATGAACTCTTCACCTACCTCTATGTCTTCAAGAGTTCCTCCTTATTTCTCTTCCAGGAGATTGAATGTTTCTGTTTTAATGTTTTGATCTTTAACCCATTTTGTCTTTAATATAGTGCATAGTGATAGAGGTGGGTCAAGTTTTAGTTTTCAGCATGTAGAAAGACATGTTTTCCAGCACCATTTGTTAAAGAGGCTATCTTTCTTCCAGTGAGCTTGTTTAGCCCTTTTGTCGAAGATCAGATGGCTGAGTGTGATTGTAGATGCCTCTGTGTCTTCTAATCTATTCCACTGATCCTCAGGTCTATTTTGTTACCAATACCATGTTGATTTTATCACAGTGGCTTTGTAATATAATTTCAGGTCAGGAATTGTGATCTCTCTTGCCTTGTCTTTATTGTCCAAGAATGCCTTTGCTATTCTAGGTCGTTTGTGGTTCCAAATAAATTTATGAAATGATTTCTCTATGTATGGGAGGTGAGCTGGTGGCAATTTGATAGGGATTGCATTAAATCTGTACAGCAATTTTGGGAGTATGGCCATTTTCACGATGTTGGTTCTTCCTATCCAGGAGTATGGAATATCTTTCCATTTTCTGAAATCCTCTATAATCTTTTTTCTTAAGGTGTTGTAATTTTCTGTGAAAAGATTTTTGACTTCCTTGGATAAGTGAATCCCAAGGTATTTCATCTTCAGTGGTGCTATTGTAAAAGGTATTATTTCTATTGTTTTCCTTTCAGTGTGCTTGTTATCTGTGTAGAGGAATGCTATTGACTTTTGAGTACTGATTTTGTATCCTGCTATGCTACTGAATTTCCATATCAGTTCTAGTAGTTTCTTGGTGGAATTTTGGGGTCTTCTAAGCAAAGTATCATGTCATCTGCAAATAGTGATAATTTAACTTCTTCTTTACCTATTCTTATTCCTTTTATTTTTCCCTCTTTTCTAATGGCTGTTGCTAAAGATTCCAAGACTATATTGAATAGGAGGCGTGATAGAGGACATCCTTGTTTCATACCTTACCTAAGAGTAAAAGATTTCAGTTTTTTCCCAATTAGGATTATATGAGCTTTTGGCTTGTCATAGATGGATTTTATCAAGTTAAGATAGAGTCCATCTATTCCAATTTTCCATAAGATCTTGAACATGAATGAGTGTTGGACTTTGTCAAAAACTTTCTCTGCATTAATTGAGATGATCATGTGGTTTTTAGATTTGAGTCTATTAATATAGTGTATTGCATTTATAGATTTTCGAATATTGAACCATCCTTGCATCCCTGGGATGAATCCTACCTGGTCATGGTGTATGATCTTCTTGATGATTTGCTGTATTCTATTTTCCAGGATTTTGTTGAGTATTTTTACATCTATGTTCATGAGGGACATTGGAATTTAGTTCTGCTTTTTGGTTCTGTCTTTCCCTAGTTTTGGAATGAGTATTATACTTGCCTCCAGAAATGATTTTGGGAGGACTGTTTCCATTGCAACTTCATTGAAGAGTTTGTAGAGTGTGGGGATTGTATCTTCTATAAATTTCTTGTAGATTTCAGCTGTGAATCCATCACGACCTGGACTTTTCTTTGTCAGTAGGCTTTTTATTACATTTCGTATTTCATTGGCTGTTTTTGCCTTATTGAGAGTTGTTATATCTTCTTGATTCAGTTTTGGTAATTTGTACCTTTCGAGGAATCTCTCCATTTCTTCTGTGTCTTCTATTCTGTGAGCGTAAAGATTCTTGAAGTAACTATTGATAATCTTCTGAATTTCTGCTGAGTCTGTGGTGATTTCACCCTTTTCATTCCTTATCACTTGTACTTGAATTTTCATTTACCTCTTTTTGATTAGGTTCGCTAGAGGCTTATGAACTTTATTTAGTTTTTCAAAGAACCAACTTTTTGATTTGTGGATTCTTTGAACTGTTTTCTTCATATCAATTGAATTAATTTCTGCTCTAATCTTTATGATTCTTCTCGTCTCTGCACTCTGGGTTTTGTTTGCTCTTTGCTTTGTAGTTTTCGGAGGTGCAACTTTAAGGTGCTAATTTGTTCATGTTCTGTTTTCCTAATGTGTGAGTTCATAGCTATGATTTTCCCTCTAAGAACTGCTTTCATCATATCCCATAAATTCCGGTAAGTTGTACTTGAATTTTTATTGGATTGTACATATTGTTGAATTTCTTTTGCAACCCATTGATGGCTGAGTAGGGTTTTGTTTAGTTTCCATAAATTTAGTGGGTTTTTCTGGTTTCTTTTGTCATTTATTTCCAGTTTCATTGCACTGTGGTCAGATAATATGTGTGGCATAATTTCTATTTTCTTGCATATACTTAGGCATGACCTCTGCACTAGTATGTGGTCTATTTTGGAAAATGACCCATGTGCAGGTGAAAAAAATGTGTATTCATTTGTGGTTGGGTAGAACACTCTGTATATGTTCACCAGGTCCATTTGTTCCAAGCTCTGGTTCAGTTCTGCTACTTCCTTGCTAATTTTTTGTCTGATTACCTATCTTTTTGAGATAAGGGTGTGTTAAGGTATCCTGTATAGATTGTGTTCTTAGACATTAAGTTTTTCATGTCCATTAAGATTTGTCTTACATAGCTGGGTGCGCCTGTGTTTGGTGCATAGATACTTATGAGTGTTACTTCTTGCTCTTGAATTTTTCCCCTGACCAATATATAGTGGCCTTCTTTGTGTCATTTGATCATTCTTGGTTTGAAATTGAGACTGTCTGAGAACAGAATTGCTACTCCTGCTTTTTTCTGAGGTGCAGGGGCATGTAGTATTGTTTGCTAACCTTTGACTTTGAGCCTATGAATGTCCTTTTGAGTTAAGTGGGTTTCTTGTATACAGCATATTGTTGGATTTTGTTTCCTAATCCACTGTGCCAGTCTATTTCTCTTAATTGGAGAATTAAGTCCATTTACATTGATGGTTATGATTGAAATGTGCTGATATTTACCTGGTGTTGTTTATTCCTTTGTAATATGTGCTTACTTGTCTGTGCTGTTTAGTGGGTTCCTTCCATTCTCATTCATGGAGTTCTGGTCATTGTGGTCCTTCTCTAGAACATCTTTCAGCAGCCTGTGAAGGGATGGCTTTGTCATCATGAAATTCTTTAGTTGTTTTTGTCCTGGAAGTATTTCACATCTCCATCAAACTTGAAAGACGGTTTTGCAGGGTGTAATAGTCTGGCCTGGAATTTGTTTTCGTGTAGGACTTGAAGAACTCTGCTCCATGCTCTCCTTGCCTTCATTGTTTGTGTAGAGAAGTCGGCTCTAATTCTGACGGGTTTTCCTTTGAATGTGAGCTCCTTCTTCCCAAAAGTAGCTTGCAGTATATTGTTTTTGTGCTGGATTTCTGGGATCTTAACTCTTATATGTCTTGGTGTGTTTCTACTTGGATTGGGATTATTTGGTGTTCTGTATACTTTGGTGACATGGATGTTGGATTGTTTCCTCATATTTGGGAAGTTTTCTGCGATTATATCTCCCCAAATTCTTTTTATGTCATTTGTATTGATTCCTCGTTGATACCAATTATTCTCACATTGTTCATCCTGGTGTCATCTTGCAGGTGATGGATTTTTTTTTTCTTGTATCCTCATTGTTTTTAGGAAATCCTTTCTCACCTTTTCACTAGCTGCTCCAGCATCTTCAAGATCTGAAACTCTGTCTTTGCTCTCACTCAAACGGTTTTGTAGACTCATGATTGATATTTTATTTCTTCTATATCTCTTTGACTGTGTTTCATGTGTTCTATTTCTTTTCTGTATCTCTCATTTAAGGAGTCCATCATATTTCTGATATCCTCAATTTTTTTATCCATGTGTTCTTTAGAGGTAGTTATTAATTCTTTTTCTGCAGTGTTTCTTCCAAGTTGGGTTTCCTCTGTATATTTCTGGACTTGTTTCTGTATTTCAGATGCTATGATTTCAAATAATTCTTTTTTGATTTTAGAAATTATTTCTGCTTTGAGTTCCTCATGATATTTCTGCTCTTGTTTCTTTGCTTCAGATGCTGTTAACTCATTTCAGCTGGAATAGTGCTCTCTGCACTAGTTCTGGGTGAGCATTGTTTTTCCACCCAATGTTTCTGGAATTCATTCTTTATTTCAGATACTATGTATTCAGATATTTCTTTTTTAATTTGGGGAATTACTTCTCCTTTTATTTCCTCTGTACCTTTCTTCTGTTGCTCCTTTGCTGCTGTATCTGTTAATTTATTCATTGCAGCTGAGCTAGTTTCCTTTGCCCTTACTGGTGTACTCGAAGTCTGGGATTGCAGTTTTCCCCTTGGCTTTGTCATTTTGTATAGCACTGACCTTTGACCTTTGGTGTGGAGCTTTGGTGCAGCTATAACCTTACCTTGTTGAGATGCGGGTGCCAGTCTATTAAGTTTGAGATTATCCAGGTCTGCATATCCTGGATCGAGCTGTTGTGTTCAGTTCCTTTTATGCTGCAGCTCCTTTAGTTCCCCTTTGTTGGTTCCTTGTTCAGGTGAGCACGAAGTGAACTGGGATGCAGAGCAAGTAATGAAAATTCCCCATCTTAGCTTGCTTTGTGGCAAGGATCCGGAAAATTGCCGGGGTCAGCCATCCTGTGTTTGGCAGGTTGCTCTCTAGGTGGGCAGGCCTGGACTTTGGTGGGTCTTCTGGGCTCACAAAAGGATAGTGGATGATCTTATTCACTGAGTAGGCTGTACTGGGTCAGTCGGCCTGTGCTGGGTCCGTGTCTACTCTCTGTAACCTGAGAAGCCTGGGAATGGTCCCTCTGGTGCAGTGGGCCTGGATCCCTCACTCAAAGGCCAGGCTGTGCTGGGTTTGGGGCCGTGGGGTTGGACCGAGGATTGCTGATAAATCAATTGGAGTTCTCACTCCAGGCCGACCTGCACTGGGTCTGGGGCCATGGGGTAGGACGAGCAATCCCTGGGAAATGTTTCTCTAGCCTGGTGGGCCTGGAGCTCTCACCGGGCCATGGGTGGTGGGGGAGCAGGGAATCCCTGGGAAATGTCTCTCCCGCATGTCGGGCCTGGAGTTCTATACTCATAGAACTTTGATGCCCAGGGATTTGGGGAAATTCCCACTCACTCAGTGGGCTTTAGGGCAGGGGATTTGGTGAGGTGCTGGTGAGTGGGTCTTGAGGTTTCAGGCCAGTCACTGGCTTGGAGGGCTTGGGGGCAGGGATCCGAGTAGCACTCGTGGGAAGAAGCCAATGGCTCTCCCTCAGACTCACCACACACTCACTGACCTGGGAAGCCTGGTGAGTCATGCCAATTCCCACTCACTAGGAGAGCTTGGGGTGGGATCCAGGAGGCTGCTGGAGTCAGCGGCTGTCTCAGGCCAGTCTCTGGCTGGGCGACGTGGGCAGGATCGAGTAGGCTGCTGGAGTGGGCCACGCTCTCTCGGGAGGTCTTTGGGGCTGGGCGGGTGTGGGTGGGATTGGGGATTGGTGGAGTCAGAAATACTTCTTTTAAAATACAGTGTCTATTTTTTTTTGGTGGAATTGAGGATTGAATTCAGGCCCTTCCTCTTGCCATGCAAGCAGTTATTCTACTGAGCTATCTCCCAGGCTCCTCAATATCCTATTTATTGATAGGTCATATTAGTTAAAATTAATACAAAATTAAAGCTGGAACATTTTGATCAAATTATACTATCATATTCAGTCCTATAGCTGCAGGTGTAGTTAGTCATTAGATAATAAAAATCCAAATTCATCAGTGTTGTTGTAGCCGATAATCCAGATGTTTGTCATTTGGTTGAGATATGCATTATTTCAAAGGTAATCTCCAGAACCACACGATGCTTTATAAATTGTATTTCTCCTGATTATAGAAGGGGGAATCTATAGCCAACATTCTCCTTTACACTCAATGGAAAAAATATTATAGTCTGGCATATGTAACACTAGGTCAGAATAGCACAATTACAGTGATTTTAGAATACAGAATTTTCTGCACATTCTAAGGTATCAAAATAGTATTTCTGGAATTGAGACAGATGGACTGACTTAAAAGATTCTCTCATGGTTTTGTGGATATAAAAGTGGAGAAGTTGTATGAAGAGTAAAAAGCAGTACAAAACAATACATGACACTTAAATGAATTTCACTTGAAGACAAAGATAGACAATTCAAGCAATAATTAACTTTAGATCTATTTGATCCTTAACTATACTCAGCATAATAGCAGTGTTCAGTATTTATACAGATGTATTTTAACAATTACCCCAGAAATACTTGATAATTATCCCATGATTAGTATTTGGTTGTAGTTCTATATAACCAATATTGTATTTTTTGGTAGCCTTCTCTAAACATTGTATATTCGGGAAACATTGTGTATCTCAGAACTATAATATCCTACAAACAGTTTAAACTCCAAGATATTCATTTCCTTCTGATTCTACCTTAAAATATCTACTGTGCCTGCAATTATCTCCTTTCTATATTTGTGGCATTTTAGTTTGCTAACTTCTCAGCTCCCTTAGCCCTGAGGCACATACTTTATAGCCATGGAAGCCTTCAGCCCATAACTGCATCCTCTTTTTCTCATTTACAAGTCCTTTGTTCCTTTGCATTTGTACAGCACTTGATCAGAAACTCTGAATGTTAGAAAGTCCAAAATGCTATTGTTTCCTCTTTGACAATATATTAACAAAAGCTTTTCTGACAAACATTCCAGTAATCATGTATTTACAGTCTACATTATTTTTTGTAAGACAGATTTTATTTAATAGTCCTACAGATAAGGACATTAAACCTATAAGACTTCAAATAATAGGCTTTTTATCACATGAATAGAGTAGGCACTTCAGAAAAACAAACAAGATCTTCACATTGAAAGAGTACTCTTTCATTACTCAAAAATGTCATTTTACAGAAAGTTACTGCTGTTGAGAGCTGACAAATCAATCAATCAATCAGTCAGTCAATCAAACAATCAATAACCTCACCACCCACCCCTACAATTTTTCAGTCCTTTTATTTCAAACAGTGCTCCTTCATAACTGGGTTGCACAATTCCCTCAATTTAGTTGCTATGCTAAATCACCTTTTCTATATTCCTCACACAAATGGTGTTTATTAATTAATTTATTTAATGTAAATGTCCCAAAGACTTCCAATTAGACAAGACTATGTCATTCTGCTTCTTCTAATTTTTTTCTCTGAAATTATAATGTATATATAAGGCAAACAAAGGTTTAAGGATCACAAGAGATAGTGATGGATTAAATATGATGACATTTTGTACAATGAATAAACACTAAGACAACGATATGCAATATATTACTGAAACTGTCCCACTAATCGGTCTTGAAACTATCTCATTGCTACTATTTCTTAATAAAATATTTTTAAAAATCTTACCCCTGTTCTTTCTCCACAGAGGCATTCATCTCACATCCTCACACCTACCACATCTCCCACTATCCCGCCTCTACTGATTCCTGTTCCAAATGCATGCCTTTTTAAAAAAATTTTTGAGTACAAATTAGAATTAAAACAGAAAAAAATACAAGTGATACAGATTTTCACTTAAAAAAGTCATATGAATTTCTTGTGGTTGGGGCAGCACAGTTCAGTGGCCATGTGTGGGAGAGCAGAATGGCTCATCTCACAGCTAAGAAGTAAATGAGAGGAAGAGGAAAGGGCCAGTGTCTCACAATACCCTTGAAGAATGTGATTGCAGTGACCCAGCTGTCTTACACTAGTCTCTAGCTTTTAAACTGCCATCCTTCCTACCAGTGCCCCCTCTTGATGATCACCTTCCACACATGGGCCTTGGGGAGACAATAATGTACTGCAGAGTATGTAAATGAAATCTCACAATTTTTAATATGCTTTAGTTTTACCTTTTCCCAATTCCACTACATTTCACTTAAAAAAAAAAAAAAAAAAAAAAAAAAGTCCTCCTTTTAACGTGGAGAAGTGTTTGCTTTTGAGAAAAGTTGAGAATTCATGAGACAAACTTGCCTGTCTTCAGAGGATCTCAAATTGCATCAATATTCAAGAACTTGCATTAAGCAGGGAGATGGCTCAGTGGAATAAGAGCTTCCCTGGCAATCGCAAGGGCCTGAGTTCAATTTCCTGCTCCACCAAAAAAAAAAAAAAAAAGAAAAAGAAACCTTGCATTGAGCTTTGTTTGCTGCATGGAATCCTATGGAAACTGAACTTGAGCCAAAGATCCACTCTATAACACAGAAACAAAGGGGATGGCACAGGACTGTGAGATTTATTATCTAATAATACACCTCTTAATATGACAGAATAATAAAAAAATGATAACAGCGAGAAGTATGAGGCACTATCTCTCAGCATACCATAGATATCCTAAGTCATTTTGTCTGCAGTGACTGTCAGAGCTCATATGAGGCAGCTGGATTCAGTTGGCAAAGCAGGTGAAGTGGCTGCGTGCCACTCTCAGATGTGTCCTTTGCCCCTGAACATGTGCACCTCGGTATCTTGGCAGTTAGTGTGCTCTGGGAGTTGTGTCATCTACAAAGAGCCACCCGAAGATACACTCCCTTCTTTACTCTTCTCATATATTGAGGGTTTTCTCTCGAGACATAAATACCTGGCCTCTTCACACAAAAGGAGATAATTTTAAGGAGCTTTTCTATCTTTGCACTAACCCAGCAGCTCACAGGATTCCAACTGTCTGGCGAGGGTTACTTTCTTTCCAGTGCTACCATGGGTGTGATCCGGTGTGAGCCACTCTTTGGCTTACATAGTAATTCCCACCTCAGCATCTGCTTCCAGGGAAATTCAACTTGAAACATTCGTGGGCTCAGTTTATATGCTTATATGCAGACATAGAGGCTGTGTCTAAGGAGGAATTATTTTATATTTGTTTAAAGCGCTAAAATAACATAAATCACAAATATCTTTTTCATCATACAGCATTGTCATTTCATGCAAAATCAGTTACTCTGCAAAAGCCAATGATGATTTACAAAATAATTGTTTTAGAGTGAAAGATTTTAAATCAGTATCCATAAATTCTTTTCCTGTCAGCTATTACTCATAAACTAATATTAGTTATAAGAAGAAAATCTTATTTATTGAGATGAATTTTATGGTAGCATAATTCTGTTCTCATATGTGGTTGAGTAAATGGTTTTAGTTCATTTTTAAACAAATCCACACAAATCTCCTGAGGATAAATAGAAAACATTGTATCTTTAGGTTCAAAGGTTAGCCATTCATGTGGTGTTAACACGATATTATAGTCTGTATATTATTTGTGGCTTATTTGTTGATTAATAAAAGTTATGTGTTTGAGATGTGAGGTCCGCAGAGCCATGTTGGTCATAAGGAAATGTGGAAATATTTCTCACTAGATGAGAAACTGTTGACACAATATTAAGAGCCTGAGAATTTGTTTTCTCATTGGTAAAATGGAAAATATTTTCTTTGGAAAAATCTTAGAGTAAATTAGTCTCTTTTCACTATGAATGGAACTTACAAAGTATTTCACAAATGTGGTTATCATTTGTTTTATTGACACTTTAAAATACAGGACTATGATTCTCTTGAATCAAAAAGCTTGAGTTTAGGGGCCCATCAGGTAGCTTAGTGAAGTAAAGCACTTGCTCAGGCAAGCTTAGGCAAGCATAGGGATGGTGGCTTGATCCCTGGCACCACATGCCATGCCAGCACTACCCCCTGGGCAGCCTGAGCCAGCCAGAGTTTGGATGTAGTGGTGCATACCTGTAATTCCAGAGCTGTGGAGGCTGAAAGCAGGAGGATCACCATGGGTCTGAGCTGTGTAGTGAGACCCTAAACAACCAAATACATTTAAAGAAAGAAACAAAAAACTTAAGTTCAAATTCAGAATGGAGTTTTTGTACCACTTCTCAAACTGAATCAATAATAACTTCCAAAATAGTAGATGTGAAAATATGTCTTAAGTTCCTAAATCTGTTAAAATAGTTGCTACTTAAATTATAACAATACAAATACTACATTAATATCAAATTGCAATTGAGTGAAACAGACTGAAGTGCAGTGTCTATGGTTTATCTTGCAAAATGATTTTACACACCAAATTAAAAATCCATAAACAAAAATCAAATGAAATGTAATTGGGTTTGGGAACTAGCTCAGGGGTCTAAGCACCCGCCTTGCAAGTGTAAAGACCGGGATTTGGAAGGTGGTCATAACTGCAAGCCCTGTGCTGTGGAGACTGAGACAGGAGGATCACTATGAGACTGGGTTGCATAATGAGACCCTGTACCAAATAAATAAAACAGATTTTTAAGAGAAATATAATTTATTTTCCCATTTTTGCTTCACTTTTTGGTAAGTCAAGTTGCATTGATAAGCTAATAGAAAATAAATATGAAACCTTGACTGAATTTTCATCAGAAATTCATAGTTTTATCCTTGATATTTTATATACATACGTTAATAGACCCCACAAAATAACTGGGAATGAACAACACAAAAGAACATAAACAGATTCTGTGCATATTCGTTTATTTACCTTTTTATTAGTCTTTCTAGTTCCCCAGAGAAGAAGGGCAAGGAAATGGCAGATGTTGGGCCAGAAGGAGAAAGTGTTCTGGGGTTCACCTTTTTTTCTTTTCCTTGAAGAATGTCCTCGGTGGGTGTCTGCTTCATGTCTTGTGAGGCACCCCTCCTTCTGAAGAATGTCAAGTGCAGGGCAGCTGGCCCAACCAGGGCACCCCAGCTTCTCACCCAGTGGAGGGAGGCAGAGGCACTGCAAGGCATGGCCTGGATGAAATACTGACCCCTATTTGGGTCTGACCACTCAAAGGGCCACACATAGAAATACAGAAACAAATGAGTAAGCCAAAGGAAGTAAATCTTAAAATCCCACTTTAGGAGTTCACAAAGGCACACAATACACCCAAAGACAAATCCGGGACAATTTTGAGGGAGAAAAAAGGAAATAAAAACCACAAGCAGTGGGAATAAACTCGATGCCAGACCGGAGAATGGAGGCCACTGGGGGCCAAGGTGGAAAGGTTTACCGGAGGTAAGGCTGGGCTTATCCCTATCGATGTGGAGCCTTCACTCCCAGAAATCAAATAATCAGCCAAAAAGGTAAAGAAAAAAAGGCAGTGAGGACAGTGGATAAGAAAATACCCAAGCTGGGACACAATCTGAAGACCTGAGTACAGAGGTCGCACTGACACCTAGAGCCAGTGATTGCTGGGTGATGATTTTATGTGATTATTAAATTAATTACACTTTTCAGATCCTGGATTAAAATTCTAATTCTTGGGCTGTGTGTGTCTTCAGAGTGCTAGGGAGGCTAAGGCAGAAGATATCCCCAAGTTTTAAGCCATCTTGTGCTTCATGATGAGCTCAAAGAATAGGTGCTTAAATTGAGGGGAAGCTGGCTTTGGAGTAGGTGAATTGACACTCTGGAAATTTAAATTGGTGCACAGGAGTGCGAGAAGCATTTCCATAGAAAGTGAGAGAAGAAGGCGATAGCATTATGCATGGAAACAGAACAGATCTGTGGACTAGCATTGGAATACAGATGTGTCTCTGAATAGTTCAAATGCTTTAAAACTTAGCATGTTCAGTTTCTCTAAAACTCTGTTTTGTCTTGGCTGTACAATGTTTTACTAGTCTATCACTTATAAAATAAGAATATTAACTAACAATCTTGCGAGAGATTCACAACACATGAATGTCAACAGGACAGTGGTCTCTTGTTAAATATTTACCAAGATCTGCTCTGTACCAGGTACTATTCTATCCAGAGACTGGAGAAGACAGCAATGTACCATCTCTGGACGCTGAGGTTTTTTACACATGAAGTGGGTGGGGGAGGTGAGAAAGAAATGAAGTATTATAGGTGTGTATGTCTATAGATTATAGTAGTATGAAAAATAATAAAGCAAGAGACAGAAATAAAGAATTCTGATAAGAGATTTTTCATTTAAAAGGGAATGGGAATATGCTATGTAGAAGGACGCTGCAGAATATAGTCAAAGGTATTATAAAAGAATTATTGCAGTGTTAGGGCTAATTCTACAACATGGTCTCCTTTTATTCACTGTTTATCTTGGAAACATTTCTATAACACTTTTACAGGACAATGTTCAGCCAATGACCTAGGCCATGCTTGGTGATAGCCACCACAGTGCAGGTCAGTACATTGGGGAAGCTGACTGAGCGGCTGTTTCAGTGACAGTTTGATGGAAAGATCCAAGGGGCAGGGGCTAGGAATTTGATCCCTGGCTCCGCAATGCCGGCCCTGCCCTTGGGGTGTGCTGAGACAACAATTGAGACTGGGAGTGGTGGTACCTGTCTGTAATCCCAGCCCTTGGGAGGCTATCAATATGAATCCCATCTAATAGTGGGACCCTGAACACCCTGTAGACCCTTCCCTAAAAATACAAAAACTTTTTTTAAAAAAGAAAACCTCCAAGCTTGTTCATCAAAATGTCAAATGGATGCTGAAGTCCTCAAAGACACCTTGAAAGATCAATAGTACTAATAATATATGTCTAACTTTATTGAGAATCAATGGTTACATAGCAAATTAAAAGTTGTGAACAAATATTGAAATGTGAAATATAAAAGATGTAGACAGTGAATTTTAGAGAAATATTTCTGAAATGAATACACAGCTAAAATTGTTAAAAACAGAACTTTGAAAAATTCAATCAAAGCATAAGTAAGCATATCAAAAAGTAACTGTATATTCAGTGTAATTAATAGAATTAAAATAAGCTTCCTAAAATGGTCAGTAAGGAATAGCTTGACTCAATGATAGCAAGAATGACTGTGTTCCACTATTTTTATTGGATTTATTATATATTCATAATAAATAGGGAAGACACCTTTAGAGAATTTTACATTTTCAATATTTTTGTTGTATGACAAATTTGGATAAATAGACAATGTGAAAGCAATGTGTTGTTTCTCTTTATTGCTTACCTGTCCTCAATCCTTACATGCTGAGAAGGTATTCTCTGCAGACTATACACCTTAAATTCTCTTTCCCTCCACACTCTAGTTGACTTTGGCCAATAAGAGGAAATTAGAAGGCCCAATATGAATCTGATGCTCTCTAGTGATTTCACTTTGCCTTCTAATATGCATACATTTTCTTGACTGTGAAATCTGCCAACTGAAGATAGCAGTGGTCTGCCCAGTCTTCATTTGCCAACATGGCATTAATTAATGATCTAATGGAAGGCTGATGAGAAAAGGAAATTTTGAGCATAAAAACATTTCTCAAACTTTTTTTAAAAATCTGCATGCGTTGCTTTTTCCAGCAACTTCATTCATAAATCTTCCTTATCTATCGTTACTATAGGAGAAATGCATACTATGAAATACTTTATTGTGCTGAAGATTGAATTCCATGATTTAAACTATAATATTTAAACCAATATGAAGTGCTATGTTTCATAATAGCAAAATATGAAGTTTGAATAACCAAGGAATAGAGGTGTTACTATACATTTTCAATATTACATAAAATAAATCACTGAAAGAATTTTTGCTCCTTTCTGCTAAGCTATATACCATGCATGGATGGATGTCCTTGTATTCAAGAGAGTGCATGTTCCCCAGGGAACAAAAGCATGTTTTCATTAGAGAGAAAACTGAGCATCACTTTTGCCCTTTTGAATTTTTCATCCAAAAGGTCCTATAAGAATAGATAAGGGTTAGCTATTGTCATGGCTTGTGTCTGGATGTCCCCCAGAACCTCATGCAGTGATGGGGCAGGCGTTTAATGTTTGTGATTCAGTCATGTTACAGTCCTGGGTTACGGAGTGAGTGCTCTAGGCACGCTGGTGTGGATAGCAAAAACGCAGTATAAGGGAGGGAGAGAGGCTTGCTCCTTGCCTCCACTTCTCCCTTTTTGTTCCTGCTGCTTTTGCTGTTTGCTGCTGCCATGAACTGTTACCCTCTGCCATCTGCCACTCTGCCTTGGAGCCAGCCAATTGTGCACTGAAAGCTCCATATAAATGGTGAGCTAAATGAACCACTCCTTCCCTAATTCTGGGCACTGGGTATTTTGTCTTGGCAAGGAAAGAAAAACAACCAGGACAACTATACTAGAAAACAACTGCCTGCAACTTGGAGTAAGAAAGCATGTTGCAGCTATTTAGCAGGAAACACGTAAAGTTCACTGCTTTATATCTTATTTCAAAAACAATAGTCATTGGGCAGCTACAATAATTTGACATAGAATGGATGACAGAGTTTTAGGCAGTTCTGTTGGAATGAAGGTTAATTCAGCTCCATCAAGTAAAACAACAGTAAACCCCATCACCAGCAGCTAACATACCAAAAGATGGTAGAGAGCATAGAATATATGATAAAAGAGAAAGAAGTTGTATTGCCACTTTACTCCTCTTGAGTATCTATAGAAAAGGGAAATGTTGCAGCTATGCCTTTTGTTATTTGTGTTATATATTTGGAATATGCTAGTATGAGCTAAGCTTCTTATTAAAGAAGGAACATGGTTGACTTGAAATAACACCACTACAATAAGTTATGTAATGGACCTTTGTATTTCCTCTAAGTTGAAAACGGAAATCAGTTATGGAATGATTCATTATCTGACAACTCTTTGTGACTCCTCTAAATTGAGAGAGAGGCTTATACATGCATAGTTGCATGCGAGCACACACACACACACACACACACACACACACACGCATGCTTAAACATACACACAACACATCTGAAACTGATTTCATTGTCCTCTCTTCTGCCTAGTCTGAATATTTCTTGATACAAGGGCTACATATAACACTGGGAAGCTAATAACGTGTCCTCACAAGATTGGCAACTTTTAAAAATCTTGTGTGAATTTTCATGTTTTCAATATACAGCACTCAAGTGTCGATTGTGAGAAGCTAGAATGTTGTGCAGAGAGAGGTGAAGATCTTAGAGGCACTAATGGGCAGCTTTGCTCTCCATTTCAATGTGAGAATTTGGGAATGGGTTTCAAGACTGCCAAAAATATGTTGACTTTTGGTTATATTTGTAACTGTTGTTTCAGTTGACATGAGCACATTATCTATAATTTTTAAATGGAATGCATTGAGATATTCAATTCAATGAAAGTTTTGATCATGTGTTTTCACTAAACTTCTAAAAATCCTGTGTCCCAGAGAAAAGTATACCTTTTGCAGTTATGCCTTATTCATATGATTGCTTTTGGTAATGTATCCATTTATGAACAACTAATTTCAAGAATGAATCATAGAGAATGAAATTAGAATCAAAATATCTAGGTTTTTGTTTTGTTTGTTTCGTACAGGGGACTGAACTCAGGACTTTGGGCTTGCTAGGCAGGAACTTAAGCCACTGAGCCAACTTGTCAGATAGATGCAAAATTTCTGATTAAAATCTTGAAACCTCATTAAGAATTCCAACTATTTCCATCAAACTGTATACTGAAATATTAGTTTAATGAAAACAAGTCTAAATATTCCAACAGTTGTAGGTTTCTATTTATTTTATTTTGTTTTATTATCATCATCATCATTATTATTATTATTATTATTATTATTATTATTATTATTATCATTTTTGTTCTGTATCTTAGGGAAGGCTCTACAGGATGTTAAGGGTCTCATTGCTAGATCAGGCTTGTAATGATCCACCTATTTACAGCCTCCCGAGAGCTGGGATTACAGGTGCGCACCACCAAGCACAGTATCAAGCGGGCCTGGCACAGCAAGACTATTTCCAATTTTTAATGTTATAGTAAAAACTATAAAAGATAAAGTTTTGGCATTTTATACATCAGCATGACTTTGTATGTGACCGGTTATGTTTTGTTACGTTGCACCAAAATTGAGAAGTTTTTGGTTAAGAGTTTCAGCAGGGGCCAGGGTCATCACATTGTAAAATACTGAGCCTGTGCAAGAAGAGGGCAGTGAAATGGTGTGCATGTGAAGGACCCACACACACACTCAGGGCAGGTAGGCTCCGTACAACAAAAAGGAAATGAGGGTGGACTGACTGCTGTTTTGTTTAAGGAGTTCCAGTCTTTTTTTTCAGCTTCCTCATACTCTCCTCACTTCTGGCACAAACTGTTCAGCTCTGTTCTGGGACTCTTCAGCCTCTCAGTGTAGGCTCTTCCGCCTTCATTGTAGATTCTTCAGTGTTCTGTTGCAGACTCACTCACTTCCTGGTACAGACTTGCACAGACCCTTAAGTAAGCTCCAGACCTTGGCCTGGACCTTTCATCCCACATGCAGACACTCTCTACACCCTTCCTTGCCAACTCTGTGATTGACCATTGTAACTCAATTATGTCATTTCTTATACACTTGTATATCTTGTGTTATATCTGTTTTCTGGTAATCCCTGACTATGATATGGCCTGAGACAATTCTTTTTCACCAGTTGAAACCATGCAAGCCAGTTTGGACACCATGTGGTACCCTTCAGCTGCTTGTTCTTCATCTGTGCTTCTGGAGGCTGAATTGGAAGACTGTCTCTCCTTTGTCACCTTGTCTCGGGCCTCTGATTGGTTTCTTATTTTTTATTTTTTGCGAAACCTGGGATTGAACTCATGCCCTTGCACTTGCCACGGAAGCGCATATTCCACTGAGCCATTTCCCTGTCCCCCTCTGATTGGTTTCTGTTTCAGCTAGTGAAAGGGACTTGGAAGGCATATGAATATGAGGAGGAGATTGAAGGTCACTCTCTATTTTCCCTGTTCATTTCCTGCCTTGTCCAGGTTTTGACCATGACTAAAATTCTTTCTGCCCTTGAAATGAGTCCTTTGCTTCAAGAATAAGAAAGGTGAAAATTTCCTTCTTTTGTAGTCTTGCTAGCTTTGCTGCTTTACCTTATTTATTTCATCTCATAGCTTTTAACTCAGTAACTGTATTTAGGTTGGCCTATTTTCAGTGTAGGTTGTAGATGGTAAAATAATCAACATAAAATCTTGTTCTAACTCAAGTTTTTGCACTGTATTATTTTTACTGAGGTTAATAGAACTAATTGGTGTTTTTTTTTTCTAGTTTTACATTGTGTCAAAATCAAAACCCTAAATAAATGCACAAATTAAAATTTTTATACAGCCAGGCGTGGTGGTGCATGCTTGTAATCCCAGCAATCGGAGGCTGAAGCAGGAGGATTGTTGTGAGTTTGAGACCATTCAGAGCTACAAAGTCAGCTTAAGGCCAGCCTGAACTGCATAGTGAGACCCTGTCTCAAAAAGACAAAAAAAATAAAAATAAAATAAAATAAAATGTTTATCCAGGGGCTAGGGAGATGGTTCAGTATAATAAGAGCTTCCCTAGCAAGTGCAAGGGCTTGAGTTCAATCCCTGGTCCCCACTTGCCCCCCCAAAAAGAAAATGGTTATACATTCATTATTAATCATGTCCTACAAAACAACTAATACTGAGATAATGGTTTCAGCCTTCACAAAATGTATTATTTCTTTAAAGGATAGTATAAATCACCCACATTTATTATACAAACACACACACAGTACATATAAGCTTCCTTTTTATGTTTTCCTTATTTTTATATTCATAGCCTTACTATTTTAACAAATTTTCAACAAGTGCCTTATTTTTTGTCCTTTTAAGTTATGGTCACTTTATGTTTTGAACAAAAAAGCATCCCAGTTTCAATACAATTAATAAATATACTTTTGCCTTCAAAACAGGCTTTAAACTACAATTTAGCTAGGATCAAAGTTAAAACCTAAACTAAAATATCTTTTTTGATTGTTGCTATACAAGATATTCAATTTAAAAATATTTATGCACTTTCCTCTTTGTTTATTTCTTTGAAAAATAATTTACGACTTTAATCCAGGTTCATATTTAATGTTAAATTTTTATTATCTGCATTCTCCTTTGAGAGTAATGTTCCTGTTTTACTTTTCTTTTTTTTTATTCTTTTCTTTTTTTTTCCTTTTCTTTTCTTTTTTTTTTCTTTTTTTGTCCTGGGGATTGAACTCAGGACTTAGCCTTGCCAAGCATGTTCTATGCCTCTGAGCTATATCCCTGGACCTTGAGCTATGTCCCCAGACTTCTGTTACTATGTAGTTTTAAACCTCAATAGTTAGGAATCACTTAGATTGTATTATTTTCCGTGGTTTCTGCAGGCTGCTTGTAAGATTTCTATACTGTTTCTTCTGACCTTGATTTTTAGGTTATTTTTGAATTTTTACATAAACCTATTTTAAGTTGAGGAAAATAATTTATTATAAAATTAATGTTTAGAATAGATATTAAGTGGGCTGGGTAGATGTCTCAGTGGAATAAGTGCTTCCTTGGCAAGTGAAAGGGCCTGAGTTCAATTCCTGGTTGTGCCAAAAAAAAAGATATTAAAACAAAAAATTTCTGACCCAAATGGATTCATCCTGATATAGTAATTCTTACACTATCAATTTTTGAAGATAGTATAGTTGTATGGATAGGAAAATAATTGACCTGTTTGAGAATGTGATGCATTAGCTTATTTTAGTAGTTATAGCATTACTATGATTTGCAGGTGTTATGATTATGTCTAGTTGTTCCCCCAAAGCCTCATGTAGTCACAGGGTGGGGACTTCTAGAGTTTGTGATTAACTCATAATCCACTGGGATTATTGGTGATCCAAGGATGGGATTATGGGTTTTAGTACTGCGGGGATTATGAGTGTGAGTACTTCCTCCAGCCTGGGGCAGAGAGCCTGAGTGTAATATAACAGACAGAGAGACAGACTTTCTGTAGCCATTGCTCTTTGTTGCATTGTTGTTGTTCTACCACCTTGAACTGATGCTCTCTGCCATGTACCCCCTCTGCCTTGGAGCCAGTGGAGTATGAACCGAAACTTGCAGTAACTGTGAGCTAAATAAATTTTTCCTTCCTTCATTTTGGGTGTTGGGTATTTGTCCCAGCAACAAGAGAAGAGTAACTAAGACAGCAGGTTATACTGGTTGTTGTATAAAGTTTTGAAGCTGCAAAATAACAGAAAATACTGAATAAAACCAGAAAAAAACAC
The DNA here is from genome assembly GCA_004027165.1 of Ctenomys sociabilis. Classification (NCBI taxonomy): domain Eukaryota; kingdom Metazoa; phylum Chordata; class Mammalia; order Rodentia; family Ctenomyidae; genus Ctenomys; species Ctenomys sociabilis. The sequence continues at coordinate 17,134 of PVKA01011663.1, read as the reverse complement.
TTTTGCTCATCAGGGGAAACACTATCTACTGCTCCTGTGCTACAGAGAATTCTCCTGGATGTTTTTAGCCTTAGAAAATGAAGAAATCTACCTCTGTCTTCATAGGAAAGGGAAAGATGTAACACAAGCTTCAGGTAAATTATTCTGCTGTATGTCTTAACCTACTCATCTTAACTCAAATATTTTTGATTATGTATGTCATCATTTCTAGTTTGAAGATACAGTTGAAGACTATAACAACTGAATAAGTATTTACAGTAACATATAAGCAAGCATTAATTGATTACTATTTTGTAACTGCCTTTCTTTTCATAAGAAGTAGAACTTTCATTTTGTGTTCAAAAGGGGCTTTATTTGTCATATTGAGAAAGAAAGGATATGAGATTATTGTTGGGAGCTGCTAAAGCTGGAATTGACCATATGTGGGAGGGTAGGATGAGCCCTCTTTGCCTAAAGAGGTCAAGCTACCTCAGTCTTGAGAAAAACATCCTGCCTGGACATGTGGGCTATTAAGCCCTGGCAACCTTGTATCTTGCAACTTTGCAAAGGTGCAACAAAGATATGATAGCATGAGTCTTTTCAAGGCTTTCTTTAATATGTTTCAGTAATAGTTTCCACTGTTAAAGTCACGAGAAGTTGTATATGTGTTGATGGGATATCAATAATATCAAATGTAATTGTCTTATAAGTGTCTTTGTAGTTTTGAGGTACCTTATTGATGCTATGCAAAAAGAATGAGGGTTATTGTGCTTTTAGGAAACTTAAAGTTGCTTTGAAAAATAAATTATTTAAGACACACAATTTCATGATTTTATGAAAGTCGTAACTAGTATAAGGCTACAAAGACTACTATTCTCAGCCCTTCTGCCTTAGGTTTTTGAACACATTACTTTTGGTCACCATGTTAAATTAAAGCTCAGTCTTGGGTTTACTTTAAAATTACTTCAACAGAATTCAAATCATGTTTTTGCTTGTGTGCTGAGTGAGACTTGGGCATTTATGCTTTCTAAAATGTCTTGTGTGAATCTCTAAGTTTATTATCTCAAAGTTAACTGAAACTATGATGAAAAATCTTAAATAAAACAGAAACTTAAGTGCTTGCTGTTAAGTGTAAGGTCATGAGTTCTATCTCCAGTATCACCAAACAAAACAAAAACCCTGAAACTTAAGTGGAAAGGAAGTTTATGATGATATTTATTTGCATCTCAAAAGGGCAAGAGTACAACATTATATTTTAGGGAGCTCTGTGTGATTTGTTTCAATATAATAGAAGCACTTCAACAAGTACATCTGACAGGAAACAAAAGGACTAGCTTCAAACTTTTCAATATGCTACAAGACATCAGTTTACTGTTGGTGTCTATTTGATTCCAGAGTATAGTATCTGTCAATTGCTTAGTCATTTGATTTAAGAGTGGTATTGAAAAGCTGTCTGTTTTCCACCAACATCAGTTTTCATAGCCAGAAGATGTTACAGAAGAGCTTAACTCTCTAATGCAGTACTTTTATTGCTTCAAAATCTGTGGTTTGATACTACTATCATAAAGCACTCAAGCATGTAATTAAAAAAGGAAGAAAAATGGAGTGAACACGATCACAAGGCAAAAATCAGCCCCAGATTTCATCACATTGAATCACAGCACCTCATGACATACAGATTAAACCGTTATGCTATGCAGAAATTACTCCTCACCTTTATATTGCTGGCAGTTTTTTTTTGTTTTTTTTTTTTGTTTGTTTTTGTTTTTGTTTTTTTTATAATGGTGAGCACTCATTTTATTTTTGAAGTGTGATTTAATAATTTAACCTTGGAGAACTTTAGAAAGTGGCACAAAAAACCTTTCACAATTTTAAATAACAAGTGATATTGAAAAAATATTGCATACCTTTTTATTCATAAATTTGAAATTATTTCTAAAATTATCATTAGCAAAATAAGTGAATTCTTATGCTCTGATTTAACCAATCCCAAAAACTTATTTAAAGTATATTTTAGGGCTCACCAAATAGCTCAATGAATTAAAGTGCCTTCAGGTAGGCAGAGGGGTAGGGGGTTCGATCCCCAGGCCTGCTATATGGGCTGTGCCCACAGGGCATGATGAGACTGATTGAGACTGGGTGTGGTGGTGAGCACCTGTAATCCCAGCTCTTAGGAGGCTGTAAACAGGTAAATCACTACGAGTTTGATCTAGTATTGAAACTCTGAATACCCTGCTGACCCTTCCCTAAAATACAAATAAATAAATAAAAAATAAAGTATATTTTACACATTGAAATTTTTCAGTAGAGGTCTCTTGTTACAGCAATGCAAGTAGAAGCACCAGGAGCTCAGGCTAGGAGTGAGACACTTCAAATTGTTTTAAGAAACTGGCAAAACAAATCTGACATGAGAGAAATCGCCAACTTCGATAAAGCCAAGCCAAAGAAGACGATGATTCAGGAGAAGATAGCCCTGCTGACCAAAGAGACCACTGAGCAGGAAAAGCAGAGTGAGATTTCCCAAAGGCCCAGAAGATTCCTACCCCTGTCATCTCCAAGCCCCGCAGTCATCATGCGGAGGAAAAGCCACTTGCAAGATGGACAGGAGCCGCACTGGGGCTGCGCTGTGCACTCGGGCACTACACGCTGATGCCACCAGCCAGTGGGTCACTGAGGGCCCCCCCCAGCCCAGTCCGACAGCAAAATTCTCCAGTTTGCCCTGGGGTATTATAGAAAATTATTTGTATTTTGAATGAAAATAAAACACAACGTGTGGCAAAAAAAAAAATCTTCAGTAGATTAATCATGTGGGGAAGCATTTCAAGTAAATTTTGGTTTCTAAAAATTAAACTTTCATTTTAATATTTTAAAATTAATGGTTTCAATACCATTAAGTTTGACACTAAGATAATATTTGCTGAGCATCTATGAGGTGTGAACAAGTGTGGTTCACTAACTAAAGTACTCTTGGAGCTCATATGTACTGGTGGTAAGGGGTATGTGCACAAGAGTGTAGGCAAGCTATGGTCATAAAATGCTCTGAGCAGAGATGTCCTTTAATCACAATATACTGGATTTTAAGAGATTAACTGCTAGCAGTTGATAAATTGCAAGTCTCAATCACTTGTAGTTTTACCTATGTGTTTGATTCATTTAACAATCATTTGATTTTTCATTTTATCAGAAATATTATCTTAGACATCTAGTGAATTGTGAATTAGCTGAGAGATTTCTTGGAGAGACAGTAAAATGGTACAAGTATGTTCTGTGGCAAATGAATGTCACAAAGTTAGACACAAAAATGATAACATTTAATTGTTTCAAACATGATTTAAGTCAACCTTCCTGGTTGTTATGTAAATGAATTACAAATTTCCATTCTTAAAAAAAATGTATCTTCACAGGAATAATTTGTCATGTCTTATCTATCTTTCTTGAAAACTCATTGTAAGCACAAATCTTGAGCTTAAAAATGATTTGTTTCTCAGTCCTCACAATCTTGGCTCCCTATAATGAGAGGGCTCTAGGTAAAAACATCCAATACTGAGGCCACTCTGTGCTCATTTTTCCTCTGGCTGTGGTCTGGATGTAGTTCCAAGACATCTCCCTCTTTGTGTCTACTCCTGAATCTGCCTCTGTCTCTTCTATCTCTGTCTCTCCCTGTCTCATGTCCAGCAAGTCTTTTATTTTGTTATTCTAAGATTATGGGATTGATTTTTTTTTTTTTTACTAATTTTATTGAGAAACAAATAGCAATGAGACAGCTTCAAAAACAACTAATAGGACAGTTTTATGCAATATTACCATATTGCATATTGTTGTCTTCATAGTGATTATTCATAGCAGAAGATGCAGACATGACATCCTGTCCAAACAGTATTAGTACAAATCTCTATCCTAACTATTTTATATATACAGATACAAAATGCTCTTAATTTGTATGCATTTTTTGTTTAGGTTTGTTAGAGATGGGTATTCCATGGCCATTTAAAGTTTGAACGTGCATGAATTCAGCAAAATAATTCAATATGCTCCAGTAGTCCATAGTGGGTTGTTAGTAGGGCTAGCAATGTCAGAAGTTGTTGACTTGAGCCTTTATACAGCTCAGCATGATCATATAGCTTTATTTTTCATACCTCAATATTATACTTTTATGCTGGATGGTTAAGACCAAGATAAAGTAAGACCTATATAATAAGAAATGTATATTTTGTATCTGACAAGATCAGTCAAATCCCCTCAGGATTCATCTTGAAACCCTGTACTGCAGTTTGTAGATGCTTTGTCAATGTCACCCATGTGGATGAGTCACGGCCATTCCTTGACCATTTTGCTCTCTGTGAAAGCCTGAGACAATGTTTTCTCTCCATGTGACTCTACTTAGACACACTCTATATTGTTGATCACTTTCCTCTTTGGCCCCATAATCTCCTTGACCAGAAAATTTGGGACATCACTGAGTTACAGGATGTTACAGTACAGGTTCTTTTATGTCCTGAGTCCTCACTGACCTTGAAAGACTAGGACCAAAATGTTGGCTTGCCTTGTAGCCCTTCTTTTTTCTAATTTTTGGTCTGCAAATTTAAGTTGTTAACACTCCAAGAGAGAAGCTTAATGATATTTTTACCCTACAATATAGGCAATTGAGCTTAACTTTACTATCTGTCTAAATACCAAACATCTTAGATATAGCATGGGACAGGTATTTTCCATCAAGTATTGATCTGTTAAACTTTAAATCCCTACAGAATGTGAAGAAAAAAATAAATAATTTTTTTTTAAATTGGAATACAGAACTATATATTTTTACAAAGGAATTTAGAAATATAACCATATGCAGCATTATAGCAGGACAGTTGCATGACATTTTTTCCTGTCTTTTATTTTCACTTATTACCCTTTGCTTTTAAACAAACATTTATTTGGATACAGTATAGCAGTAATTGATATGACATGACAAGCAGTATTTAGAAGACCCAGAAAGGCAGGCATTCCAAGCATGACCCTACTATTACACAATGCTATTCAGTGCAGTTGCTTAGTGCACAGGTATCAGCATTTATAGTTAGTCGGAGTGAGAATTCTACCAATTAACTGCTAATTTCAAAAACTCACTGAAGATTCTCAGGATCATTGCCTTAACCATCTTTTGCTTATAAATATATGGTTTCGTCCCTGTCAAGCTTTTTTTTCTTACCCTGTGTTCGTTATTTAATCCTTAAATTCTTGCTTTCCTTTTAATTGTGTTACACCTTTTCTTTTTATTTCTTCTTTTGAGTTCTTACACTAGGGATACTATACAACATTTATACATGTGGGTCTGGTTTATCTCACTTATGACTATATCTTCAAGTAGCATCCACTTAAATACAAATGCTTCAAGTTTATCATTCTTTATAGCTGAGTAACACTCCATTGTCTAAAAATACCACATCTATTTTATCCATTCTTCAGGTGACAGGTATTTTGGTTGTTCCCAGGATTTGGCTATCACAAATTGTGCTGCTACTAACATAGCTACACATATATCACTATGATATGACGTTTTCAGTTCCTCTGAAAAAATTGCCAGTAGGGTCATAGCTAGTTTGAATGGGATTTCTAATCCTAGTTTTTTAAGAACTCTCCACATTTATTTCTATAATGGTCGCACCAGTCTACATTCCCACTGGCAGTGAAAAAGGGTCCCTTTTTCCCCACAGCATCTCCAGCATTTGTTGTTGGTCGATTTCTTTATGAGAGCCACTCTTTCTGGAGTGAGATGATGTCTCTGAGTTATTTTAATTTGCATTTCATGGATAGCTACTGACATGGAGCATTTTTTTCATATATTTATTCGCTTCTCTAATTTCCTCCTCTGAGAAGTGTATGTTCATCTCAGATGCCTACTTCTGGACTGGGTCTTTAAATTTTGGGGTCCTAATGTTTTTTAGTTCTTTATAAATTCTAGAGTGAAGACCTTTGTCTGAGTGGTTATTAATTAAGTTTGTTTTTTTTTTTTTCCAATTTGTGGGTTGTCTGTTCACTTCATTAGTAATTTCTTTTGATATGCAAAAACTTCTCAATAAGAGGAGGTCCCAGTTGTTAATTCTTTCAAGTATTACCTGTGAGATTTAGTTTTTGTTCATGAACTCTTTTCCTACCCCTATGTCTTCAAGAGTTTCTCCTACTTTGTCTTCTGTGAGATTTAGTGTTCCAGCAAGTCTTGGCAGATCTTGAATTCTTCCTACCAACCAGATCTTGTTCAACCTTGACCATGTCTTTCTCAGATAGTTTCACTTTAGCTTACCTTCTGTAAGTGAGACTGTGCTCTCCTTTAAATGCAGTTCATTCTTTTAATTCAAATATATTTCAATATTAAAGGTTGACTTTACATATAAAGTTTTGTAACCAATAAAAATTTTTACCAACAAAGGATCGACTTTATTCTTACATTTTTATTTTCTCAGTACATGTGTGTAGAACATAATGTGTTGCAGAATACAGTAATCAGGAGAACATGAGAGAAACAGGATGGTTGTGTATCAAGTGCACAGCTGACCCATTAGTGTCATGTCTGAAAGAACATGGTGCTGAACAGACAATGAGCTGTAATTGTATGCCTGTTGTCAAGGAGTTTCATCTTGGGCACAGAACTTGTGGGTGGGCGAGTAAATTTTCAGCAGGAGAGCAAAGGAAGTTTGTCAAACTTTAACAATTTTTGTAAATTGGAATATCTTAGTGACCCTTCTGGGACACACCAGGACTCTATAGGAAGAGGCCATTATAAAATTTTACTTACAGAGTCAAAAGTTACTCCTTTTATCTGTATTAAAAGAAGAACAACAACCATAGGGGAGTCTTTAGATTGGCAAACTTATTTTTCAATTGTTACTTATTGCTTCAAATGTTTACATTTCTTGTGGGAATCTGGTCCAAGTACGTAACACATCTTGTTTCATTTGTAATTCCTTTTCCCTCCTCTCTTTCCCTTTTCCACCTGTCCCTTGACGCCGTGCCCTTCTTTTGATGTTCTTTGGCATATGTTCACAGTACATAATGTTTCCATTCCTTGTTTGGGTTGGTGCAAGTACAGAACACCTCCTGAAGAAAATAATTAAATTTTTTTGTGCATGTAATACAATACAAAATTTTCATACATAATATCAGTTATCAAGTTTTTTTAAAAATATAGAAAAGTCAGGACTTATTCCTCAATTTCACAGGAAATCTTTCTGATTTTTGAAAATTATTTTTATCATTCAGAACATAAAATTCCTTTTTATTCTGATCTACTTAAGAATGGCAGACTCACACCAGAATGTTTCCTTAATAATTAATAATACTTGGCTTTGCACTGTCCTGACCTTCCTGCTCCCTTCCCCTTCCCATCCCAGTGTCCTTTATAGACCACCGTGATCCCCTTCTGTATTCAGGCCCCTTCTCTCCTCCTCTCTGTTCTCACGTCCATATGTGATCTTATTTCTACATATGACAGCAAATAAGTGATGCCTCTCTTTCTATGTCTGGCTTATTATTTTTAACATCATATGCTCCAGTTCCTCTTATTTTCTTGAAAATTATACTTTCACATTATTTCTGAATAATAATCCCTAATGTGTATAAACCTAACTTTTTTAATCTATTCATCTGTTGATGAGCACCTAGGCATATTTCATACCTAGATTGTTATAAATAGGGCTATAATAAGCGTGAGAGTACAGATACTACTTTATGTGCTGACCTCATTCCTTTTGACTATATACCCAGAAGTGGGCTAGCTGGAACACACAGTACATCTAGTTTTATATCTTTTATGGAGCTTCTATTAATGTCTTCTATAAAGGCAATTATAACTTACATTTTCACAAAATATTTTTAAGACTGTTTTTATCCACTCCTGTGAGCATTAATTACTTTATTTTATTTATTTATTTATTTATTTTATTGAAGAATAAATAGCAATGAGACAGTTTCAAGACAAATTAACAGGACAGATTCGATAAATTAATACATTGCAAACTGTTTTCATAATGTTTTGGTATCATACAAGGTGCATGCATGACATTATACTTACAGACATTATTATAGCAGATGTCTCTAATCAGTGAATTAAGAGAGTGTAGCTGTTTACTTATCTTATTTTTTATAGCTGAATTATATCACAGATTCAATAATTAATACTTTCTACCTTGTTATCTTCCTAGTGGTTGTCCATAGTACTAGAAGGCGACATAATATCCTGTCCAACCACCATTAGTGCAAATCTTGCTTCTCATAGAATTATGCAGAAGCATGGTATATTTGTCCTAACTGTATTGTTTATATACACACATCAGTTGTTCAAAATGGAGTGAGGAAAATATATGTAGTTTTAATCTAAATTTTGTCAGGAACTTTTACAGTTGAAGGAGTGAGGTATTCGAGGAGGATTATGGAGAAATTTTAAGAGTATTAAGCAATGAGACAATGTTCAGCTAAACGACTTCAGGTAATCAGTGCAGGCTCAATGATTCAGATATTTTGAGAGAGAAAATGTTTGAGACTTTGAATTACTGAATACTTTTAATTCTTTTGAATTTGAATTGTTCTGTGAAATTACTAATTATAGTTAGTAATTGGGGTTATTATGCTTCCAGTTGCATCTAGTAAACACAATGGTGTCATGATCGGATTGCTGAATGCAGTTAAGAGGAGAAAATCTTGATCATCATCAACTATTGTGGCTCTCCAAGGCTTCAGTCGCATGAGCAACTCTGACTCATTGCTTTTTCCCCCTTGGCCTTGGATAACCATACACAAGTTGTGTTTACTAATCTAGGATACTGTGACTTTTATGCAAGCTGACTTGTTTCTACTGTTATCTTGGCTAGTACAACAATAGATTTCATTCATTTAATACTTTAATGATACCTCTTAGAAAATAGCGATTTTATATTTGCAAGAAAAAATTTGATTCCATACCTTCCTCGACTCTGCTACAATAAGGTTTTTCTTTTTCTTTTTTTTTTTTTTTTTTTTTTTTTTTTTTTTTTTTTTTTTTTTTTTTTTTTTTTTTTTGTCTTTTTTTGAGACAGGGTCTCACTGCGCAGTTCAGGCTGGCCTTAAGCTCACTTTGTAGCTCAGGCTGGTCTCGAACTCACAACAATCCTCCTGCCTCAGCCTCCCTAGTGCTGGGATTACAGGCATGCACCACCACGCCCGGCTCACAATAAGGTTTTTCAACAAAAGAGTTCATGTGGTACTAAATAATCTGTGCACTTACATGGCTCATGCTTAAAGGCTATGCAGGCAAAATGCTTAAATCATTTTCATTGTGTTCATAGTCAAGCATTTTACTGCCTTCTTCAGTTGCTAATTCCACACAGTAATGGTCTAGCATCTAAAGGAAGTTTTCCCAATTTATCAAGGTTCACCTTTTTTTGTACTTAACCTTAAGAGTTTTATATTTCACCATCCAGTTTTGTAATATTTATTTTCTGGAACTATCAGATGCTTTCCTTGGATACTTAGCTTTTAAGGTAGGAGACATTAAATTCACCTCTTCTTCTAGAAATGGTTGTAACATTTTATGAGCGTGGAGACTCTGTACAAGTTGTGACTTTCAAAGAATGATTCCAGAAATATTTGGAGGGATGTATGTACTGTAAAACTTCTTTCAGAAATATATTACCTGAGCTTTAAAATGTTTCAAAATACCATATAAATTAAAATTCAAACAGGCTGTAATGGAGAATGTTGTTACACATCACCAAAGTGCATTGGCAGAGATCTAAAATTTTTATTCTCAGGCCTTTTAGTGTCTTAGTGAAATTCAGTTTTTTAAGCCTACTATGGAGAAGCAAAAAAAGTCCATGTCTGATTTTCCTCCTTAACAATGTTCACAAAGAGAGGGGAAAACCCTCTCTTTGTATGAAGAGATCTTATCTTAAATTAGCCATGTTTAAAATTTTAAAAATATTAGAAAATTTCTCAATTGTTGTACTTTTTTCCTACATTTCATTGCAGTTACTTCTCTATTTCTTTTTTTTTTTTTTTTTTTTGGCAGAAAGGGATTGAACTCAAGCCCTTGTGCTTGCCAGGGAAGCTCTTATTCCACTGAGCCACCTCCCTGGGCCCCTACTTCTCTATTTCTATCTCTTTCTTTAAAGAGACCCCTTGCAATAAATGGTTTTACCCATTTCTTTGCATTCTGTGGTTCCCCAATCTATTAAAATCAGGCTATCCTTCCCTTTTTCTCCACCAAAAGTTCTCAGCAGTGACATGTAGCTTGGTAAACCGCCAATTACTTTACTTCTTGCTTGACATTTTTTTGAACCTCGGCAATTTGAGCATTTAGCACTTGGAAATACATAACTATATTTAAGAACATATTTGGTTCCTTTCTGTTCTGCTGACTCTATTTTTCTATTACAACTTTAGTGTTGTAAGCATCTCCAGATGGTGTCCCTGACTCCTTTAATCTATGTTTAATATTCTCCCAGCATTGGAGATCAATCCCATCATTGTGCTTCCTTTCTAATTATGAACTTTTCTAACAAATTTTTTGTACATTTACCACTTCACAGGATTTACACTTTTGAACTGAGTAATGTCCTACCCTCTCTACCTCCTTCAAACTGTCCTCATCTCCATCTTTGATCCAGATCGTGGGGGAGAAAAGCTCTGTATGTGTGTGCATGTGTGCTTACTCTTCCCTCTTCCTCATGGCTCGCCTCCATTTTAACAGCGAATTCTTGTATCCTGTGCAACAGCAGCACCCAAAATGTGACATTTCTCTGTGTCGATTGTAACAGTGCCAAGGCAGCATCACTATCTGTCACAGGTCAGCGTGATGACTACCTAGAGGAGGTCCTGCCTGCGTTCTAACCCCATCATTAATATCCTCAACTTACCAGCCAGAGAAATCTTTTTGGAGCCCACATTATTCTTCTGCTTTTAAAATACTTCACTGATATCTGGACATTCTGAAAATCAAATTCAAAAGTCTTGTCCTGATTTAAAATACTCAGAATGATCTGATAACTATAGCACTCTGAACAGAATATATGTTGGTTTCCAAATGTCCTTTAATGTTTTATGTCTCTTGAATTTCCTTTTCTTCAGTGCAGCATACAATAAAGATAACAAATCATAAATGAATCATGTTTGTATCAGTGGCACACATCTTGCTCACTGTTCTTTTCCTTTTACTGCTTCCCATATGTCAATCAATCAGGCCATTTGGTGACAGGGAATACTATGAAAAAATATGAATTAAAGAAACCTCCACTGCACTAGACTAGAAAACGTCACCAGTCCTGGAAATTGGAAAACGAACAGAAGGAAAAAGTGATGAAACATAGATATTAGTAAAGCCCCAAAAGAAGAGTTGTAGAGCAGTTGTTATTTCACCTGTTCACTGCTCTGGAGGATGGACATTTGAGATCAGTGGACAACACAGCTGACTTCTGGTGAGGTCCTTCCTTTGGTTTCAGATGAACACCTTTTCAGTGTCTTCAAGCAACTTCATTCCTGATGAAAGTTCATTATTGTACAAACATGGAAGAGAGAGAGAGAGAGAGAGAGAGAGAGAGAGAGAGAGAGAGAGAGAGAGAACAACTCATAGCCAGTTTGATAACATTCTAGAAATCTGAAACAGGACAATCACAGGTTTAAACTCAGCCTAGGCAACCTAGCCATTTAGTGACTTAGCAAAACCTCATTGCAAAATAAAGTATAATAGAAAAGAAAAATGAGTGGTAAGATGACTGGGTTCAATAAGCAGCCCTGAAAACAAACAAAAACGGCCAAACATGAGGTTGTACCTCTATGACTTTGTTGAACCCTAACAACTTCCCAGAGGGAACAATCACAAATACTGTCACATTGTGGACTGGTACTTCATAGGACTCAATCATTCAGCTAGTGACAGATAACCAGCTGAGTCATGAGACGAGCGCAGGAAAGCTATGCTTTATCATGACCCTGAAAGGCAAGAGAAGAAGGTGAACAGAAGCCTAGAGAAGGGAAGAAGCTTATGAGAATAACCTTGGAACCATAATGTGTCAAGCTTTCACAATATTTGTCATTCTATAGTGGATTGCTATTGCCTTTGTATGTTAGTATGTTTTCTTAGATTTTAAAAATTATTTTAATTCCCTTTCTATTTGAATCAAACCATATTTGTAGAGGATGCACACATGTGGACAATTACAATAAAAACCATAAAACTCCAGATCTTGAAATGAAGCTGGTTACAAATGCTTTGACATTTCAAAAGGAACATCAGTTGGTGATTACTGTTTGTCTATATACCAGTAGTATATGGAAGAAATGAACCTAGTGTCACATTTGCCACTAAAATTACTATAATTGCAATAACCTCTGAAGTGCTACATTCTCAGTGATTTAGACTTTAATTAATATATTTCCCCTTGAAGACATTCACCTTTTTGAAACACAATTCTAAGTTTCTAATCATTTCTATGTACTCAATCACAATTGAACACCCTTGATACTTATATTATGTATTATATTTTTCTGTGCAGAGAACATATACATTCATTTATATTGTGTTATATATATATATATATATATATATATATATATATATATATATGCATTTGGTAGTCAAACATAAACCTTGTTCAGTATATATAATCTAAATTTTAATGCCCTGATGAATTCATACTTCTGCACTTCTGCTCTGGCACTGCACGAGTCCCTTGTAAATTTATACTTCTAAATACCATGAGCTAAAGATCAAAGCCTATGTATATATGCAGTAGTAGCAAACCTATCCAAAGAAATAAAGCTATTAAGAAGTTGGTGCTGATTTAAACATATAATTAAATCTTGAACATCAGCACCTACCTTACATTTTTGACAGATGTTCTCAGGGTTAACACTGAGCAAATATTTTGCTGACACTGGCACTGAGGACATGACATTTTGCTTTCCATTTTACAAAGAATGTACTATGTATCATTTATGGAATGCAAACCAGCTCTTTGACCAAGAAAACTAATATGTCGGAGTACCTAATGTTAGGCTAACAAAAAAGCAAAAATGCTATAACCTTCATGATGAACGGTAGTCAGGGGCAGGCATTCCTGCTCTCCCACTATCTATCTACTCGTAACCAGATTCTGAAGGCCGTACATGACCAAATTCCCAGACAAATTCCATGCTGATTGTTCTAAGCAGGATTCTGGCACAAGTCTCTGCCGGGCCTTCTTCCAGGTGGGATAGCCTGGGTCATGTACGGGCTGGGGAAACTCTCTTTTGTCTTTTCTTTTTCTTCCTTTGTATTTGTGAAACCAGAGATTAAACTCAGGCCCTTGTGCTTAGCCCACTTCTTATGTATACTAATCCAGCATTTCCTTGTGAGTTTTAATCTTCTAATTCTGAGAGAGAAAAACAGGTGCAACTGATGTGAAACTCAGTTTACAAAATCAGTCATGGAAGAATTATGAAAGTATTTTATTATGTGAAATTTACTTAGATTTGTTTTAGGAAGTTTTTAAATGTATTTTATTCTTTTAAAAAGTTTTTATTAATTTTAATGAGAAAGAAATAGGAATGAGATAGTTTCAAAACAGGTTAGCAGAATAGTTACAATAATTAATAGATTGCATATTGTTATGTTCAGAGTAGTTATTCACTGTACATGTATAGATGATCTCTTGTCTAAACAATATTAGCACAAATCTTTCTTCTCATTGAACTAAGAAAAAGTAGCTATGTATCTATTCTATTTTGTATATAGATAGATAGATATTTTTTCACTACAAAATGGTCTTTCATTTATGTTGCCCCTTTTTTGTTTTATTTTGTCAGAAATGGGTGTTCCATTGCTGTTAAAGCAGCTGTATTTGGAGAAATCTTTGGAGGACCCTTTTGTACTTGACACCAGTTCAACTATTGTAGGTACTTGAATTCTGCAAAGTGTCCCAATATAATCCAATAGTCCATAATAGTTGTAGGTTACCAGCAGAGCTGGCATTTCCCTGAAGTTGTTGTCTTGGGCCTTTTACAGCTCAGCATATTAATGTGGCATTACTTTTTATACCTTGGGGTCATACTTTTCTACTCGATGGTTAAGACCAAATTAAAGCAAGATCTATGTAACTCAAAATGTAGCTGTTTTATCCAACAAGGTCCGTCAAATCTTTTCAGGATTAACCCTGAAACCATTTAGAGCACCTTGTAGATCTTTTGTCAATGTCAGCCATCCGGATGAGTCACTTACATAAATTTTAGGCCTTCATTTTCCTCGGTGTCAGCAAACCAATCCTTCCATAAGTTTTACATTATCCAGAGAAGTATAAACTTACAAGTGACTCATGAAGTGCCAAAGCAGAAGTATGAAGTCATCAGGGCATTAAAATTAAGAATATATTTTCTCTACTGAACAAGCTTTTTGTTTGACTACGAACCAGTGGCCAACAACAGATCTTTAGATAGATTGTCAGTGCCTCTTTGCATCACTGTAGAGTGCCCTGGGGTATGTTCCTGTTGGTCTACTAGCTGAAGGGAACCGTGAGCTAAAGATCAAAGCTTCATATTCTTCCCTGAATTTTTGTTTTTGTTTTTGTATTTATTCCCACTCATTTTTCCCCATCTTTAGCAAAAAAGAAACAACGCCAACAATGTTTGAGTAATATTGTAACAGGTCCTCTTTCTGTTCTGAAAACCACATTCTAGAAAAGTCAATTAACATTTTGCTCAATTGCAGAAAAATGTCTCAATTAGTTAAAAACCATATTGCTATTTCAGTTCCTTGGTTTACAAAAAGATTTGGTTTTCTTTGAACTTGGGCATCTTATTTTTCCTATTTTAATCCCTGATGTATTCACAGAATGAATATATTGTTCCACCCCTCATACCAGCCTCATTGTTGATAGATTTTTAATCTCAGGAAACTTTCTTATTGAAAATAGTTTTCAGTGCATGATTATGATTAAGGGATAAATCTCTGTGCCCATGTACAAAAATATAAAGGAAAATTAATAGAGGAGTAATCAAAATAGACAAGATTGTGCTCGCCCAGATGTGCCTTAGGAAGAACCTGGATTTCTGACATTTTAGCTTGGTTGGCTAGATGTAATTGTATCAGTTACAGAACCTATTCAGGAATGTCTTGATTAGATCAAACCTGACATTCCAGGTATGGTGACACACACCAGCTGATGGAGGAGGATAGACTAGCATGGGCTACATAGTGAGTTCAAAACCAGCCTGAACTGCACAAAGGAACCTGACTTAAAAGAAAAACCTAAATACATAAATGAACAAATTTTTTATTGAAAGAACTATATCATTTCATTAAATATAACTTTAAAATATTTTTAAAAAGTTTATAAAATTAAATATTCATATATAGCATGGCTAAAGTCCTCCCTAGTTCTGACTGAGTGTAAAAGAAACAAAAGTAGAATAATATTTTTCAATGAGTTGCTTGTTTCTTTAATTTCTTGTTTTTTGAATAAACTTTTAATTATGGTTCATTATTTTTTTAATTTATTTTTTATTTTATTGAAGTACAAATATCAATCAGCTTTGAGACACCTTAACAAGACAGATTCAATAAAATAATATATTGCAAACTGTTTTCATAATGTTTTGGTATTGTACAAGGTGCATACATGATATTATACTTACAGACATTATTATAGCAGATGTCTCTTATCAGTAAATTAATAGTGTAGCTGTTTACTTATCTTAATTTTTATACCTGAATTATATCAAAAATTCAATAGTTATTTTCCTAGTGGATGACCATAGTACTAGAAGTTGACATAATATCCTGTCCAACCACCATCAGTGCAAATCTTGCCTCTCATAGGATTATGTAGAAGCACAGTGTTATCTATCCCAACTATACTGTCTATACACACGCATCATGATTTTTCTTTCTATACCCCTTCCTTTGTCTACACCTGTCAAAGGTGGGCACTCCATTGTCATTCAACTAACTTAGGTGCTTGAACTCGACAACACAATCCAACACAGTCCAGCATTCCAGAGCAAACTGGTCAAGCATTGGCCATGACTAATCCACATGGATGACACAGACAAAGGATCTACAGAATAATGTACAGGACTACAAGATTAACCCTGAGGGGACTTCACTGACCACATAAGAAATATAAAGTTCTTGTGTTGGTATATACATCTTGCTCTACCTAGGTCTTAACCATCCAGCAGAAAAGTATAAAAATGAAGTATACATCACGGGGCCATAATATTAAGCTGAGCTGTAAATGGCTATGGTCGACAACTTCTTTGGACAACTCACTATTGTTGTGGTTCATTATTTTTAAAATACTTATGAAACGTCAAAATGTTATGGCCATATTTTATCGTCAATGTATTTTACATTGTTATTGCTTTGATTCATTCCCTTAAAGGATCGTATTTCTTTTTTTTTGTGGAACTGGGGATCGAACTAAGGCCCTTGCACTTGCCAGGCAAGTGCTTATTCTAATGAACTATCTCCCCAGCACCTCAAGGATCATATTTCTACTGAGAATATCAACACTAAAGAGAATTTGTCAACTCAGAGCACCTTCTGCCAAATACAATATTTGATCAAATGTTTTCTTGAGTGTTCCTTTTTCAACAGTTTCAGTATTCTTGAAATTAAGAAGAAATCATCGATAAGTTTTTGCTATTTATGGTTCCTTTGACTATTATTTAAAACGTAAGTGACAAAAAAGTTACACACTTTCTCAATTTTATTCATTTTTCTGTGTAGTCAATACCTTTGCACACTGAATAAAGGGTGTCAATAAAGTTTCTTAAAATCAAGATATTCCTAATTATAATTATAGAACTCAAGATTAAACATGCGTACCACATAAAAGTATATTTAGTTTATTAAGTTCCGTGGTCTTTCATTTAAAAACGTAAATGTTTTATCATTTTAAGATGTATTTTCTAAACAGTTTTTCAAATTTAATTTCAGAGAAGTTTGTTAAAGATTTCAAAAACTGATTCTTTGCTTGTATTTTGAAACTTTCTGTACATTCTTTCATAATATTTGTGATGATTAAAAGACAGTAAATCCTCATGCGGAAAACTCACTACTATTATAGACTACTGGTCTATATTGGATTATTTTGCAAAACTCATGCACTTACAATACATGAATGGCAAAAAGGGGGATATATATGAAGGACCATTTTGTAGT